>JAQFZM010000794.1:0-24779 GCA_034695785.1 Galumna obvia | reverse complement strand
AGTAATTTTTTGTCCATTCCTTTCCTTCTATAAGAACCTAAATAGACGTTTCTTTGATCTGTTGACGTGTGGGTCCTTTTCTTGAGAATAATCCAAATGATTAGTACTCTGAATATGACTTAAGAAGAGAACAGTTCTACTCAACAAAAGTTAAAAAATTAGTACTACTATTCCGTTTCAGACAATCATTGTTCGAAGGGATTCCTCATTACTAATGTTTGCCACAATTGTTTAGATGTGTTTTATATTACAGGAGACAGTGTTGTAACACAAACCCTGTTTTAAAGTCAATTATTTTCATCTATTATTTATTAATGAATTCAAGGAAAAACTATGAAAATAATAATCTTTTAATAAATCAAATTTATCATGAGCAAATAAAATAAGTATGGTATCATAATTAAATTCCCTTACCTCATTAAATGCTCACCACAGGAATACATAGGTCCGACACAATTTAAGACAACTCTTGTTCGGGCAGTTATTATTAGAAGTGATTTCTAATTTGTTTGTATGTGTTTTATAACAATTGATATCTCTTTTGTTACTTTTTTCAACTCATCATTCAATTTATTAATAATGCGTCCACTGATAGCCCATTTCATAGTATCTTTAAGTGCCGTTTGTGTGACCTCTTCCACAACGAAAAATCCGGTGAAACCACTCGAACAGAATACTATTTTATCAAATTCCTGATCATTTATAGACCAGATTTTTTTATCAGAGAATTTGATAAAATGCTTCAAAAGTGAGTATTTATTTCTGGTTTTGTGTCAAACACTTAATTGCTTATCAAAAGTGGAATTGATTTGACGCCGGGCGCTGTCATTTCAGACACATCTATTATTGAGAGACTTTGAGAACACCAGTTCTTCATTTAATTATTTGACATTTAATGATAAAAATTTATAATTTATATAATAAATAATTTTTATTAAATATTTTAATTAAGTTAAATAAAATTATATATTAATTAAAATTTTACACAAATTATATTAAATTGAATTAAATTTTAATTATATAATAAATAATTCAATAAAATTGAACAAGAATACACTTTAGGGACAGAAGACCACATCATAACTAGTGTTAGGTTTGCCCTTACAAGTAAATGTGCTAGTTGTATCATCATAAGCATAACTGTAGGCATCAGGGCATGCTTGCTTAAATATAGCCGGGTAATTCTTGGGCCAGTGAACGCTCTTGCAAGTTTCGGGCTTGTTATGAGCTCCACGACAACAATACTGATCGGTGTTAAACTTCATGCACGCACTCATACAGGCGACTGTCGATGAACCTGACTTTACAGCCAATTCAGCAGGACACTTTGCATTGAGATCTGCATGACACCCTGCTTTTTTACAGTCGTATTTCCCATTATCTCTAGTTTGGTAAGTTCCACTTATTGGTGCCATACTCATGGGTAGATTGTATCCGTCAACCAAGCTTATATCATAATAATCTATACCACCCCAGCCATTGAAGGTTATCTCAGCCAAAGTAACAGGAGGAACACCACCAGCGCCATTGCATTGAATCTTATTACCTTGATTATTTTTACAAAAATAGCAAAGATATTAAAGATTTTTATTTAAAATGTGATAAAATTAATATAATTTTATTATAATAATTTAAATTTGTTTTTCTGCAAAATGACCTTACCACAATCACCAGTTTTACAGTGTCCATTACCACCACATTCAGTGCGACCCCAAACCCTTCCGATCCAATCGTTTGCCAATTGAACTGATTTTGTCTCGCCTTTATTCAGAGAAAAACCGCCACCATTAGGTTGTCCTTTGCCTGGATTACCCAATATTCCTGGCCATACAGTAAAAGGACAGTTGTTTTTCAAACGAATTTCATTCGAATAAATCGTTGCAAATAAAAGTGAGAAACAAATTATTGTTTTCATTGTTTCAGAGTTTTATTAAAACAATAGTAAAATGAAATATAATTTCTCTTTTTATATGTTTGAATAATTACAGGATATTACCAAGTTAGTTTAGGCAAGTTTCCAAATATGTTCAGAGGAAATGCCAAAGTACTGGAGTTCAAATATTTTTGAATTCCAGTAAATGTTCCCATTTATGGATTGCTTAATAGAGCTAGATAGCTAAATTTTATCACGAAAAGTGTTTTTATTATAAACAATTCTAATGAAAAAAATAAATATTTTTGTTGCATATAAGTTATTATGTCAAATAAAAATAGTTATACATGTATATTTTGATTTATATGGGCAATTTATATAAACTTAACATGATAATAATTAAATTTATTAAATTTATTATATTTTTATCTAGATTTAACATGGCAATTATTTTACTGAAATATAAATACTATTAATTAAAAAGTTTTAACAAAAATTAATTAATGAACTTTATTTGTTGAAATTATAATATATTTTTCATATTTTTGCTAAACTTTAGAAAAATATTAAAACATTAATTAATATTAAAATAATTATTTAGTTAAAGTATACTGTAATTCGACTAATACCTTGTTTAATTATGTTAGGATTGATAAAGTTATTTAAGAAATACAATGAGAAGCCAAAACTAACAAGAATCAAACATATGTCCAATTTATTAGAAATTATGCTCTACATAAAATGATTACTTATATTTTTCAAAAGAATATTTATTTTTATGATATAGTTTATGATAATTTTCATTCATTAAATATTTTGTTAAAACTTATTAAAGGGATTTGTTTAAGCACTTCCTTAAACTATTTCGATTAATAAAATAACAAGAAAAATAAAAGTATTTAAATAAGATATCTTGCTAAAGGTTTCTGCAAGCAAAATTTCTGTTTGAATTTAATAAATTATAAAATTATTCTTGTTAAGTTTAATAAAATAATTTAATTCTTCAGGATATTCATTGTATTATATTAATATTCTTAAGAAAAACAATAAACTAATGTACAGGTATAACTTAAAATCCATAAACATAAATATATCCGTTAAAATCTAATTAATATTTATTTTTAAAAATTTTATACACATCAGAATATACAGTTAAGGACAAAACTACCCTAGGTAACATAAACCTTAACAGTTTTTGAATGGATCAAGATATTTTTAAATTGTCTTCAGTAAATTGATCAAGAAAAATTTAATCAGTTAATGGAAATTTAATAAAAAAATTTTACCTTCCAAGGTAATTATTTTATGTTCAAGTTAATTTAAACCAATATTTTTTGAATTTATAGCTAACTTTTATACATATGTTGCATAATTAATTAATTATTTTATTTATTTCTGATAGAGGGTAAATTGCTGTTTGAAATGACACCAAGAACTTTAAAATCGGATAACAAACAAAAGCGCATTACTAGTTTGAACAAAATGGTTGTTACTCATTATTCTGATAGCCTATTGCTATAAATCGGAAAATGATGATAACCCATTTATATTATGATATTTAAATTAAGAAAGATAAAATAAACAACATTGTTCTTGGACACGCTTTGATTAAACTTTAAACAAAGTTGCAATAAAGGGTCAAATTTGACGAAATTTATAGAATTTTTCAAAGTTTCAATTCTAAAAGATAAAAAAATAAGTTTATCATGATTTAAATTTAATGTTACTAATTTTTTATAAACTTTAATTATTCTTAATCATTTTAATATAAACCATTTTAAAATCTGTTGATCCATTCAAAAAATAACAAGGTTTAAGTAACCTAGGGTTGTTTTGTCCTTAACTGTAAATAATAACTAAAATAAATTATTATAATTGAAATTATTAAAATATATTTATTTAATAATTACTTATATTAAAATTGAAAAAATATTATATGTGTTTTTTATTATTAGTTTTATAAATTATAAATGGAAGGTTGTTTTACTTTATCTGTTATGGATGGCCTAGGGTGTTTATACTAGGGAAACTGATTTTTTAAAATTAATCTTAGGGAAAATATCTCAACAGATCTAGTATAAGTCCATAAAATCTAAATTTAATTATTCAAAATTTTAAGAAGGTTATTTCTCAAATTTTGTTATCCTAGTTGATCAAGACAAACCCTTGATTATTTCTGGTATGTTTGAAATTAAAATTTTATGTTAAGACTTATTTTTAAGAAAAATATATGGAAAATTTTAATTTTAAATAAAATAAGTTTCAAAGGATTTATGAATTCAATAAAACTAACTTGGAAATTCCCAATACGAGCCGATGGAATTTGATAAAAATAAGATCATTGTTAAAATCTTTAGGACAAACTGAATCCAAATCTGTAATCAAAATGTGCGTATGGCCTCTCTAAACACCAAATAACCACCGTAAAAATCTTGGCAAGAAGCTTCTAAAAAGCTTATAAAAGAAAGATTTATTTTAAACATTAGCAAGATGATGAGCAATGTTCATTACTGATGAGTAATGCAAAATGTATATAAAATCTCTATTGATTTTAAATGAGTTTATTCATTAGTTGAATACTATTTTACATTTTTTGTATTATATTAATAATTAATATTCCTATTGATAAAGTTTCAAATTATTCTTTCTTTTGCACACGTTTTAGAGCAAGCTTTCAAAGAATTTAAACATGGGTTTTTAGCGTTTAGGATGGCTATACTTGGATATACTAGGCACATTTTGATGTAAGATTTGAAAGCAGGTTATTCTAAATATTATAACCATGGTCTTCTTTTTATTAGATTCAATCGGCCCGTTGGAAGCATTTCCAAGTAAGATATATGTTTGAAAATATTAAACTTGGCATATTTGAGCAATTCTTCAAATAGCTTTCTAATTGAGTTCAAAAAATTAATTACTCAAAAATACTTTATTATCATGATAATTAAATTTCAAAATAATATTGAATAGAATTGATATAATACTTTGTGCAAACAAACTATCATGATATATTAAGGCGATTTGAAAAACATCTCGAATATTAAAATGTTTCATTAATAATAACGAGTAAATATTTTTCTAAAATATATTAAATCAAATTCTTTTATATCATGTTAATAAATTTGAGTGACATACATTATATGAATATTTTATTAGAAATATATAATCAATAATAGTTTATTAACATTTATATCTATTTGTTAAAGTACAGCGACAAATATTTTATTTATTTCTATATAATAACTTAATTAAATTAAATTAAAATAATTATAATTTGATAATTTAATAAGAGGCTTTTTTTTAATTTAAGAAAGTAAAATATTTTTCAATTTTATCAAGGTAAATATATGTAAAATGGAAAATCATATAGGATATACGGTTCAGTCAGCCCTTCCTTGGATTTTAATTATAAATAAAACTCATTGTTTTGGAGTTCAGTGTAATCTAATGTTATATTTAGCAAGATCACTAAATTATAGTTATGAATTCGTTGAGGTTTCATATAAAGATTTTTTGGAAAAATTTCAATCTCGCGTAAGTGCTCTAGCTTAATTAATAAACTAAATATTGTGAAATCTATAAAATTGAGCATGATTTTATATTACAGTCATTTTGGATTGTAAATCACATTTTATCCAATGATTTTTACGTTTTTCAGATTGAAAATCACAGCTTTCCCAATAAAATTCGCATGAAAGGCCTATTATACAATTTGAAGGGTGTGAAACCCATTGGGTAAAGGGTGAATCACAATCCAAAAATTCTGTATTCACTTAATTAGAAAAGGAATTATAATCCATATTCATTAAAAAAAATTTAGCCAGTTCTTTTATTATTGAATACTGTTACAATAATCAATTAAATAAATTAAATTTAAATGTTATAATATAAAATTTTGAAACTAATTAAGAAAGTTAGCTTAATAATATTAATTGTATTTAATTAATTAATAAATTTAATACTACAAAGCAATAAATTTATCTGAAGTACGGCAAAAAAACTAATTTTATTCTAACATGATAAATTATATTTCAATCTTAAATTAACAGGATAATTATATGACGGCTTCACCTATAACAATAAATGAATTTGGGTTAAGATATATGGATTACAGTCATCAATATAGTATTGAAGAACAATTGATTTTAACAAGATATGATAATAAATATTATACTCCGATTAGTTATTTATTTGATTTGTTGGATAAAATTGTGGGCTGGCTTGTTTGTTTAAATTTTATTTTGACAATTATTTTTATTTCTCTAGCAAGAAAATATATTCTTGTTAAAAAATATGATAATCTATTTGAATTAATAACTATTGTCACATTTAATCTTGTTGGATCATTTTTACGATTAGGTAATTTTCATAAAATTTATTTTTAACATTCAATTTTATTTTTATCTAGATATAACGAATTATATATTTATTATCTAAATTGAAATTAGATAAATATAATAGTTCTAGATAAATTTGAATGTTTTATTTAAAGAATGTATACAGAAGGGATGGCCAATGGATTTTCTATGGGGAGGGGTATTTCAAAATCCTCCCCCCTAGAGCGAAAAATTTTGAAAAATACCTCCCCTAGGACAAAAAGTAAGGTACCCCCCTAGAGAAAAAAGGAAATAATTGGCAAAAAATTCGGAAAAATTATCGGAAAATAGTAAAAATTAAGAGAAAATTAAGTAAAAAGCTGTAATTTTTATGGAAAATAACTTAAAACATCATTCATAAATTTTGATAAAATACGTTAAAATATGAATAATTGTACTCATATAAATCAGATAACAGCTTAAAAATGACGTTTTATGCGTTTTTAGGAATTTTTTGGTAATTTTCAAAATACCCCTCCTAAGCCGGAGCAAAATACCCTCCCCTAATACCCCCTAGAATCGAAAGGTTTGGCCATGCCTGGTATACTGTAATTAATATATTAATAATTATTTATAAAAATGTCCAGATATTCGCCTATATGAAATTGTAAAATTTAACATGGTAAACTTTATTCTATTATCATCGTGGTTATTCTTTGCTATGCTATTCTCTATAATAATTTCTGGAGAGATAACAACAAATTTTTCTTTACACATCCCATACAAACAAATTGAAACAATTGAAGAATTGGTTAATTCAAATATGACCTTGTATACAAGTCAAGCTATATATTTTATTAATAATATAGAGAAAAATGTCTTTGAAAAATTAAAAAAGAAAATAGAAGAAGAAAACTCTGTAATACCTTTGAATAATGGAGTTCTATATCATAGTAAATGGATAAAGAATATATCAAATGGAAATTCTGCAGTATTTATGTCAGAAATACCAATGAAAACTTTGATTAAAATCAACAAGAATAAAATTGATCAAGGAACAAAATTACGTTTTTTATCTGAAAGATATGCTGACCCACTGATTTTTGGTATTGGGTCGAGTATAGGGCTCCCAAAAAAATTTAGGCAATCAATTAATGAAAAGTGAGTTGTAAATATTCTATATTGGAAAATAACTTAAAGAATTTAATTTATAGAGTATCTTGGTATTATTCAACTGGAATTTTAGCTCATGAGTTAAGAAATATATTTTACGAGAGTGATAAATATTTTAATTATAATGAGTATTCAAATAATATTTATCAAAATATTACAATGCATAATCTCTATGGAGCATTTAATATTACAATTATTAACATTATTGTATGTTTTTTTGCAAATTTTCTTGAAATTATACTTAAAAAATTATATTTATCAACTATTTTGCAATTTTTGTATAATAAGAAGAATAGATTATTTGTTAAAAAAGTAAACAAACGAAATCAAATTTTATTTTGTAAATGAGAAATATATTCTTGTTACAATAATGATCACTCAAATAAATTTATATGGAGTAATAAATCAATTTTTGTAAATAAATTTGATTATTTATTGTTTTATTTTAAAAATATTATAGAATAGAATTCATTTTGTTATAAATCTGGAGCACTATATGAGTAAAGAAAATTTTTTAATCATATTAATAATATAAAGTAATGTTCGAATCTAACAGGGACAAATAAAATAGCAATATTTCTTTAACTACTTGATGAAATTTAACTAGAATTAGCATGCATATATAATAACTTCCCCCATTGTTAAATATAAAATTTTATCATTTATGAATCTTAATTAGGGTTATAAATTCAAAAAAATTTTAAAAGGTTGCATTTTTTATATGACTTGTCATATAGTTTGATCTCTTCTAGCAAGTTTATTTAAGCCTTTATCAAAATGTATCAAGCAAGAAAATTGTTTCTATTGAAATATTCTATTGAATTAATGCAAAAAATATTTGAAAATACTTGGTTTAGATTTTCATAATGCATCATAATTGTATTTTAGCTCAAAAATTTAATATTAAAATAACCACAAGTTTCTTATTTTCCAACCCAATTCAATGATTTTGGCATCATTTTGAAGGTATAAAGTAACTCTATTTTATGTTATAAACATTAATCAAGCTAATTTTTATTAATTTCCAAAAATAAAGTTTTAAAACTTTTCGAACCCCCTAATATTAAAATTCCAAAAATTAACCTTAAATTTAACAATGGGGGGAGTAATTATATGTGCATGAAAAATTTTGTTACATTTCATAAAAAAGTGTAATAAATATAACCTGTTAAGTTGTCCCAGTTTGATTTCAACACTACTTAATTTATTAGATAAATTCGAAAATTTTAAGTGATATTTCTGGATTAAAATTGAAGTTATCACTAATATTACTTAAAGATGTTATAATTGTTCATATTTTGGAGATATTTTGCAGATTTATTAAAACCCTTAGAAATTAATGATTACATTCGCAAATTTTCCAGAGATATTTTATTGATATATTAATTAAAATAAGTGTTAAATTAATACAATTAGAAAGAATGGTTATTAAAGTTTAAAACAAAAATGTACTGAAAATATATTGATATTCTAGTTTTAACCAATAAAATTTAATTCAAAGTACAAACAGAGACTAATATCTATTACGTTTCATAGAAATTTTCCACAGAATGGAAAGTTATTATTAAGGAATAGTGTAAACTTTCACTGTTTATTATTAACTTGATAGTTTTAAAACTGAAGTAACCTAATATTCTATAAAAAAATTTCAAAAATGAGTAAACGGTCTATGAGCTTAAAATATGAATACAGGTAGTTTTATTTAATTTTAATGGTTTATGCTTAGTGGCCCCAACAATTCTTGGAAATATTGAAACTTTATTTGTTTTCATTAATAAACTAGTTTTGATTAATATTTGATTTGTATTAAATAGAAAGTTATGTTTGAGATGAACCTTGAAATTAAAAGTACTCAAAGTGAAGGACATTTTCATCAAATATTTATTCATTAAATTTTATCATCTAAGCTTATTAGTCTGAAAAATATAGAGCTTTATTATTCCAAAAGGAAATTTCCCTTTTTGCTATTAAATGAATTTTGATTTTAATAAATAAGGGAAATATCAACTAATTTTAATTTAAATAACAGTTCATATACTTTTAACAGTGATTCATAGTTATTTTTTTAAAATCATTTTAAAATATAAATTACCTTGATCATTATTAAATAATCAAATTATTAATTTTTTAAAGTCATTATTAAATAATGGATCTTAGAAATAGATCTTTTAAATGTTTTAAAATAATTATGATAATCTTGAACATTTTGTCTTTACTTTTTTATATGATATACGCAATATTTATGATAATTAGTCTAGCTCAACTAAATGAATCAACTACAGATCCCAGAGAACATGAAGAGACTAAAAAGAAATGAGTAAGTAAAAAGCTATTGAACTTTGAAATTCAAAATAATTTTGCATAAAAAACAACTAGGTCATTCAAAGTTTTCAAATTTGAGTATTTAAACAAAACACCCATCTTATTAAGTCTTTCGCCTTGGTAGATAAAATATAAAAAGTATTTCAAAATATACACAAAATTTCCTATTATTTATAAAATGAAACTTTGAATGAACATGTTTAATTGAAAAATTAAATTTTTAAAAAAATTATTTCTTTCAGTAATAAACCTGATATTTGACGTACAGTTAACAATAATATGTAGCCTTGGTTTATTTGGAGTGATTGGGGAAAAACAAGTTATTTTGATAATTTTATCTGTTCTATGTGGAGTTTCATCAATAATTTATTTTGTTCTTGGTTATCACTGGATTAATTCACTGGTTCCTTTGGTTCTTTCCTTTGTTACTGCAATTTATTCAAAGAAATTAAATGTCGACTTAACAAGCGATAAAACAATATTTGATCATGTTAATTTTGGTCGAAGAACAAGTGTTTTTTATGGAATTAGCATTTGATAGTTCGCTGATGTCAAACCTTTTACTATATGGAACTGCGCGTCATTATCTAAAGGCCGCGAGGCAGGTTCAGCTAAAGGGTTTGAAATATTTCATTATACTTACTGAATGCTTAGAACAAGCTTGTGTATTGATCTAGAACTATTTTCAAATATATCCCTACGATTTTTACCTATATTTTATCCCTTTTAATTCATTTTCTGTTAAAATTAGTATATAAAATGAAAAGTTCACTAATTTTATGTCTTTCCTTACTCATCAAAATAATGTTATAAGTGAATAAGTGTTATATGCTTGCTCATTCCATATAGATTAGGAAGGAATCGCATCGGCAATGATTAACGTTTGTGTTGTTATCTTTATTTACTACAATGTGTTTATTATTTATTCTTATACATCATATGTATCTAATATTTTTATAACATTTGAATTAAAAGTTATGGCCATTGATTTGCATTCTTTTATTCAGTTTTAAGATAAATTGGAACTTTATTTAGCAAACAATAATTATTGTCATCACATTATATAGAAAACAAATTGATTTTTAATAAAAGGTTGAATTTTTATAAACATTATTCATTGAAATCCCTTTTGGCTATCATCCATAAAATCAGTTTGAAAATAATCAAGGTTATTTATTTCTATAAACTTTTAATAGAAAAATGCATAAAAATTAAATAAATATTCAAACATATTTGTTAAAACATTTTTTAGCAAAGCTTCAAAAAAACTTTATAAAGTAATCTCGGTCAGTGATTATGGAATATACTATATATTATATTGTAAGGGCATATAGATGACTTAAGGCTGGCCCTTCCCAAGGGGGTTATGCCTTACTCTAAACCAAAATTAACTACAAAAAGCTTAATGCTTGTAGTGTTGTTAACTCTCCTTGATTTCCAAGTATTCCCCTTGATTGAAGGACCATTTCCTTGATTGCTTATGCCACGGATATATAAAGATCCTTGATTTGAAAATTTTTTAAAGTACTAAAATTTTTAAATAATATATCAACTTCCTTTGTCATCCTTGATTTCTCCTTGATTCCCAGGTTTAAATTCCTTAATTCAAGGATTATTTGCTGGCAACATTAAGTGCATTTTCATAAACGTAACGTAAAGAGTTTTATTGTCCCATTATTAATAAAGATTTATATTCTTTGAAATTTCTGAATTAATCAACTAGATATAAAACATCAAACTTATATCAATGCTTTGTAATTTGAATACAATTAAATTTAATTCAACCAAACATCAAAACATTCAATATGTACGAAGTCTGACAGAATTGAAGGGACGAATAGTAATATACTATCAGATGACAAGAATTTTAATAATTTTTTCATATAAGAACAACTAGGTCATTCAAGGTTTTCAAATTTAAATATTTAAACAAAACACCCATCATATTAATTATTTCGCCATGGTAGATAAAATATAAGAAGTATTTCAAAATATATACAAATCTTTTATTATTTATAAAATGAAATTTTGAATGAACATGTTAAATTAAAAAATTATAAATCTTAAAAAAATTATTTCTTTCAGTAATAAACCTGATATTTGACGTACAGTTAACAATAATAAGTAGCCTTGGTTTATTCGGAGTGATTGGGGAAAAACAAGTTATTTTGATAATAATATCTGTTATTTGGGGAGTTTCATCAATAATTTATTTTGTTCTTGGTTATCACTGGATTAATTCATTGGTACCTTTGGTTCTTTCCTTTGTTACTGCAATTTATTCAAAGAAGCTAAATGTCGACTTAACAATCGATAAAACAATATTTGATCATGTTAATTTTGGTCGAAGAACAAGTGTTTTTTATGGAATTAGCATTTGATTGTTCGTTGGTGTCAAACCTTCTACTATATGGAACTGCTCGTCATTATCTAAAGGTTTAGGCAATCGGCAATGATTAACGTTTTTGTTGTTATCTGTATTTACTACAATGTGTTTATTATTTATTCTTATACATCATATGTATCTAATATTTTTATAGAATTTAAATTTCAAGTTATAGGCATTGATTTAAATTCTTTTACAAAGTTTTAGGATAAATAGGAACGTTATTTAGCAAACAATAATTATTGTCATCACATTATATAGAAAACAAATTGATATTCAATCAAAGGTTGAATTTTTATAAACATTATTAATTGAAATCCCTTTTGGCTATCATTCATAAAATCTGTTTGTAAATAATCAGGGACACTAATTCAAGGTTATTTATTTCTATAAACTTTTAATAGAAAAATGCATAAAAATTTAATAAATATTCAAACATACTTATTTAGATTATTTTAGCAAAGCTTCATAAAACCTTCATAAAGTAATCTCGGTCAGTGATTATGGCATATACTATATGCCATATTGTATGGGCATATAGATAACTAAAAGCTGGCCCCACCCAGAGGAGAGTATGCCTCACTCTGAACCAAATTTAACTACAAAAGACCTAGTGCTTGTATTTTTGTTAACTTCCCTTATTTTCCAAGTATTCCCCTAGATTAAAGGACAATTTCCTTTGTTGCTCTTGACAAGGATATATAAAGATCCTTGATTAAAAAATTTTTGAAAGTACTAAAATTTATAAATAATATATCAACTTTCTCTGTCATCATTGATTTCTCCTTGATTCACAGCTTCAAATTCTTTAATTCAAGGATATTTCGTTGGCCACACTAAGTGGTTGTTCATAGACGTAACGTTAAGAGTTTCAATGTCCCATTATTAATAAAGATTTATATTTTTTCAAATTTCTGAATTAATCAACTAGATATATAACTTCAAACTTATATCAATGCTTTGTTCTTTGAATACAATTATATTTAATACAACCAAATATCAAAGCCTTCAATATTTACGAAGTCTGACAGATTTGATGGGACGAATAGTAATATACTATCAGATGAAAAGAATTTTAACTTTCAAAAATAAGAATGAAAAAAAATTGTTTTCCGGACTAAGTTGAAATAAAAAACTGTAATAAATTTCATTAAAAAATAAAAATTATCAATATGTGTTTTATTGCTGAAATATAGAATATATTTAAATAATTTAATTTTCAAAAATAAATTAAAGCAAACAGTGATAAAACTATTAAAAGAATTAAAATACAAATTAACATACAATTCATGTTTTATGATAGTTTATTAATAACCTTGCTAAATCAATATCTATGGGGGATTACATGAATTTCATAATAAAATTACCGTTAATCCATAAAAGTCGTTCCCAAAATATCTTAAATAATTTATTAACTAATACGGTTTTAATTTGTATTAATATTATATATATTGATGTTTAAAAAAATTAGTAATTATTAAATTTAATAAAATGAATTAATTTAATAAGGTTATATAATTTAAAATAATTAATAATTTTATAGATAAAATACACTGGAATAGATTTGATATTATTATTTTTTATAAATTCTTAGTTTATTATCACTGCTAGACACTTTAAATTTGCCAGACCCGCCAGAAACATTAGACAAGTCAAATCCACATAGATTAAATTATTTCTTTTATATGATATAATACAATATATAATAAAAGGTATAATTTATAACTTAATTATTGGTGGTTTAGCGGTTCTAGCTAACGGCGGATTAAAATATATAATTCTATATTAGTGAACACAATATTTTTGCAAATTATGTAAAAATATATAAAGATTTTTGGAGTCAAAAATTATTGGCTTATTTTCTAACCCTTTTTTCTATAACCTTATTATGTGAGCATCAAATCATTTTTGAACAAATAGATAGACTAGTATGTCTGTTTCTTGGTATATTAACTATATTTTTGGTGATACTATTGTTTGGTATTCTTTATCTTTGCGCTCGTATTTCACAAAAATGTCATAAAAATACTAAAACTTTCGCCAAAATTCAGTGGAGGCCAAAAGTGTGGCCGTTAGGGCTCAGAAACAAACTAAAATTAATCGATTATTTCGAAAGAATTAATATTAATAATAATCGAAGAATTGGTATCCCATTGGGACCAATTATTGTTATCACCATGAATGTTTTATCACAGGTATATATTTAAATAATTTCTTTACAATATTTTAATTTTCTATTAACAGATTGTTGTCCGATATATTCGTTATTTTCTTTTAATAAATAAATTTGCCGAAAAATTCAAAAATTAATCAATATATAATGCTATAAAAATTATATCTATATTATTAATATATAGTCATTATAATAACTACTAATAATCTTGGTAAATATGGCATAGTCTTTGTATCAAATCGGTTCATGAACTTTTATTCAACAAGATAAAACTTTTATCTATTACTAATCAATCAATCAATTTTATGACTAATGAATTTTATGTTGGAATTTCAACTAACAATATTTAAAATAATAAAATTCATTGTCATTACTCATAAAATTTATTGATTGATTAGAAATAGATAAAAGATTATCTTGATGAAGAAAAGTTAAGGAACGGATTTGATATATAAACTGTACACTAAATTTTAATTTGAATTTTATTTCCTTGATTTATGATTTTATTTTTTTATCATACTGACTGTGTTATCATAAAATATGATACAAAGCTTAATTTTAATGATTCTTGATTGAAAATGTTTTATTTTTTCAAAAATTTTAAATTAAAAATCTTTAGAATATTTACATAATTTTAAACACTTTATCACATTTATTCAAATTCTTTATTTTTTACTTAGAATAAATAATTTATCAATATTTTTATGATATTTTTATAATTTTCGTTAAACTAAACTTAAAATGATTTCAAATAAGGCCTATTTAGAAATTTTATTTAATTTAATTCACAAAATATGTTTCATATTTGATTAGAATTTTAATTATTTTTACTAAATGATTTGGTAAATAATCATAAATAAACAAATCTTTAATAAAATATAATTATAAGTTAAATTATTTAGGTAGATTTCAAATTAATTTAAAATAAAAACAAATTTTCATAAAACATCACTCTTTAATTTGACATCAAATAAAATATATTTATCTTGATCCAAATTTTTTCATACTATATTTTTAAAAATTTTCATTATTCTAAATCATTTTCTTGTAAACTGCTTGAAAATATATTGTCAGTATAATTAAAAATTATTTTCATTGTTAAAATGTTTTGCACATACTTTAAAAGCGATTAATGTCAGTACTTCCTTATACTACCATGATTATAATAAAAACATATGAAAAATAAAAGTATTTAGGTATAAGATATTTCTATTTTCCTTAACAGTTAAGCCCTCCCCTTATAAGACTCCGTTAAACAATTTCGTTTAATAAAAGTGTGATCGGTTATTATCGGTCAAGATATTAAAAACAATTATTGCTTATGCTAAGTGGCAAAGGTAAGAACAAAGTATCCAGAATTACCCAATATCCTCACACCTACTACCAGTAAAATTCTCGTATTAAGTATTAAAATAACTTTAAATTAATCCAAATTATTGATTTATTAATAAATCGATAGATATTTAAATAAATTGTAATAAAGTATAATAAAAAAATTTCAAATGATACAAATTAATTATTTTGATTCACTGTTAATTTAATTTTTTTTAATAAAAACAATATAAAATATTAAATATCTACAATATTAAGAAAATTATGAATTAATTTCATTAATTCTGACAATATTTCCTTTGTCAACCTTTTTTTATCAATATTTCATTCCTTTCTCTACCCAAAAAAAATCATTTTAAAAAATTTCTAATTAAAAGAATAATTAAAATTTGGCACTTCTAGTAAGTACAACCCTATACATTTACAATTGGGAAAATATCTATGTAATTTGAAACATTTTCATTAATTAAATTAGAATATAATTATTTATCGCAAGACAACAATATAGATATTTATAAAAAAAATAATTATTTTAATTGATTTATAATTGTAACAGAATTATTGTTTCAAGTACAGAAGAAAAAAAATCATTATAATTTCTTTTTTCCTTAACATTGCAATAAATAATTATATGTATATGCAAGCATAAAATCATTCTTAATTAGTTATAGATAATTATAAATTAATTAAAATAATTTTTTTATAAACCTGTTTTTAGGTCTTGCATTAAATATTTATTTAATTTAGATAAAAAATGTTTCAAATTATGTGCTAAAAAATCAATTTATATAAAAAAAATTTAATTACAAAATAATTTGTTTTTTAAGAACGCAGAACTTTAAATATTTTATAGTTTAACCAAGTTATTGTACGAATAAATGGAATCTCATATTAAATATATTACTTGTTCAGGGCTTCCCTGGACTGTAATTAAAAATAAAACTAATTGTATTGGAGTTCAGTGTAATCTAATGTTATATTTGGCAAGATCATTAAATTTTAGTTATGATTTTATTGAAATATCTTTTAAAGATTCTTTGAAAAGATATAAAGTTCAAGTATGTAATAAACTTAAATTTTCGATAAAGTTGATAGTTTAGTAAAATTATTTTATGAAGAAACGAGCTAGATTTATTTAATTAATGTTGTGATAATTTATAAATTTTAGTAAACCATTTAAATATAATAGATTAGTTAATTGATTAAATATAATAGATAAATATAAATAGATTAGTTATGTAAAAATTTGAAAAAAATTATTGTATGTTATTTAAATGTAAAGCCTTATTCATTAAATGCTTTAGATAGTGAAATCAAATTGCTGTAGAAGTACAAGGGTATGAAAGAGAAGATGCACAAGAAATTCATTCACCACTCAAAGCGTTCAAAGCAGGGAAATAAGGCTAAAATTTTTTAATTGAAAAAATAAATTTTTAAAGTATATTTCAGAAGTTGCGGAAAATAATTAATAATTAAAATCTGTTTTGAATAATTAAAATAATATTTAAAAGCTCTTTAAATCTTTTAATACAATGTATTATTATTAGTATTAATATCAGGGATGTCAAATAAGGGGAGGCTATTCCGGAAACCCCCCCCCCCCTATTAAAGGCAAAAATCAGAAAACTTGCCAATTAATCGGAAAACTTTAAACATTAATAGAACTAACGGGCTTACCAAAATATTGTTAAATCTATACACTAAGGAGGTTTTTACAATAGAAGAACACACAACTGGGAGCATCTTCTGTAAAATGACTGTTTGATAAACTCAATGAGGATTTATCAAATTGAATGCACGCTGTATTTAGAAATCTTTATATTTTTAATTCAAATAATATTTAATATTTTATTTAATTTATTTCGAATATTATTTAATTTAAAAATATATTTAATTATATATTATTTTTCTATTAATATTCAATTTAACAGGATAAATATTTAACTGCTTCACCGTTTATAATAAATGAAAGATTGTTAAAATATATGGAATACAGTCATCAGTATAGTATTGAAGAACAATTAGTTTTAACTAGTCTTGATAATAGATATTATTCTCCTGATAGTTATTTGTTTGATATGTTGGACTTAAATTCTTCTTGGCTAATTTGTTTAATATTCTTATTAAACATTATTACTATTACTGTAGCAAGAAAATTTATTATTGGTAAAAAATATGATAATCTATTTGAATTATTAACTATTGTGATATTGAAATTAATTGGATCATTTTTACGATTAGGTTAGATATTTAATTTATAGATATAATTCATTAAATCGAACTTTCAGCAATTATCTTATATAAATATTAAAATATAATAAAAAAGATTAATTTCGTATAAAAAGTTGAATGTTCGAATTAATAAATAATTTATAAATCATTTATTTGATATTCTTTATATATTTTTAGATATTCAACTACGCAAATTTGTGAAATATAATTTTGTAAATTTTAATTTATTGTCATCCTGGTTGTTCTTTGCAATGATATTATCTGTAATAATTTCCGGAGAGGTAACAACAAATTACTCGTTGCTCATCCCATGCAAACAGATTGATACAATTGAAGAATTAGCTAATTCTAAAATGAAATTGTATATCGTGGGAAGTGTGAAATATTTAGATAAGAAAGACAATTTTATTTTGAAAAAATTATTAAATAAAGCAAAGAGTGAGAAAAATATTATGACCTATGAAAATTTATATGATAGCAAATGGATAATTAATATTTCGAATGGAAATACTGCTATATTTATGCCAGAAATTCCTATTAAAGCATTGATTACACTTAAAAAGAATATAATTAAACAAGGTACAAAATTGAGATATTTAAAAGAAAGATATGAAGATCCTTTAATTTTGAGTATTGGCTCGAGTTTAGTGCTCTCGAAAAAATTTCGCGATTTAATTAATGAAAGGTGAGTTGAGATTAATTAATTTTATTAAAATATATTAATTGGTGTTTTAGAGTATCTTGGTATTATTCAACTGGAATATTAGCACATCAATTGAAAAATATTTATCATGAAAGTGAAAAATTCTTTTATTATGATAATAATTCAAATAATAATTATCAAAATATTACCATGAATAATCTTTTTGGAACATTTAAAATTATAATCATTAATATAATTATTTGTATTTTTGTAAATATTATTGAAATTGGTCTAGTCAAATTTTCCTTAAGTAAATTTTCATAACATATTTGTTTAAAAGGAATAAACAAATATATATTTTTAAGCATGAAATAAGATAACATCTTGTAAAACTAAAAGGCAAAATTATATTAATTTAAAATAAATTTCATTTAACAGTTTTATTCATCAAATATTTAATCAAAAATATGTTATCATTTGTTATAATTTCTGAGTTTTCAATAATAGAATATAAATTCATATAGAATTTATTAATCCATAAATTATTAATAATTTAAATATTTTATATTTATAACTAAAATTTTTTAGTAAACAAGATAAGGAATGAATCATTGATATCATTATTTTTTCTAGAAATTTTCCTTATTCATATTATTCTGAATATTATTTTAATTATGAATTCTTATGTATTAAAAAAATATTACAATAATTATTCGATTTAGGCAAAACCACCAAAATTTATTTAAATCAATTTGACTTAAATTAAGTTAATATAACATAAGAACGATTCTTTAATATATCAAACTGGTTTCATAAATTATTTTTAATTATTTAGATATTATTTTGATTTTTCACTACATTTACGAAGTAAAATATAGTATATATAATCGTTTTGCAACCAACCACCCAACAACCCATCCAACCACCCATTTTACAAGCCAACCCATTCATTCTACAGGCACATCCAACCATTCTGCAGGCCCACCCACCTACTCTGTAAGCTCAACAACCCACTCTAAAGGGCCACCCACATATTCTGCAGGCTCAACAACTAACTCTTAAGGGCTACACACCTAATCTACTAGCTAACCTACTCGTTCTGTGTTCTCCCTTGGTATCTACCTTTTTGAGGGTAATGGAGAAAATTCGTCATTTTAATAGAAACGCAGGAGTGTAGGCTGTGCTATCCTTCTCAGGAGATCCACCTTTTAGTTAGTAATGGGAAAATTTCGCCTTTTTGATAGAAACAGAAGGGATTGGTAGGCTGTGCTCTCTCTTTGGAGCTTTACCAATTTGATAGTAACGGGAAAATGTCATTTTTTCATAGATATGGATAAGAGTTTATGCTGTGCTATCCTTATCTAAGATCCATTCTTTTGTTTTTAAAGGGGAAATTTTGTCTTTTAGATATAAACGAAGGATAGTGTAGGCTGTTCTATCCTTCTCGGGAAACCAAACCTTCTAATAGTAAAAGGGAGATTTCGTCTTTTTCATAGAAATTTATGAGAGAGTAAGCTTTGCTTTCCTTCTCTGGGGATCCAAAGTTTTTTATAATGGGAAAATTTCTTTTTTAAAGAAAAGGAAGTGAGTGATAGGCTGTGATATCCTTCTCTAATTACCAACCCTTTTGTTAGTAACCGGAAAATTTCGCCTATGTGAAAGAAATGGAAGGTAGTGGTAGGCATTGAAATCCATATCTTCTGACCAACCTTTTTGTTAGTACCGGAGATATTTTGTCTTTTTAATAGAAACGGAAGGGAGCCGTTGCTGTGATATTCTTCTCTAATGACCAACCCTTTTGTTAATAACGGGAAAATTTTGCCCTTTTGAAAGAAACGGAATGGAGTGGTAGACTGTGATATCCTTCTCTGGTTACCAACCATTTTGTTAGTAACGGGACAAGTTCGTCTTTTTGATAGAAACAAAGATGATTGGAAGGCTTTGCTCTAACTTGTGACCGAAATTTTGATAGTACCGGAAGATTTCGCCTTTTTAATAGAAACGTTAGAGGATGTTAGGCTATGCTTTCTCTTGAGACCCACTCTTTTGTTAATAACGGGAAAATTTTGTCTCTATGATAGAAATGAAAATGAATTGTAAGCTAAACTCTCTCTAGAAACCGATTCTTTTGATAGTAACGAAATAATTTAGTTATTTGGATAAAAATAGGTATTTCAATAGTCTTTTCAAAAGTAACGGAGCGCAGATATGCGCTGGCCCACGATGAGGATCAACATTTTATTTGTATAAAAAACCAATATCTTTTTAAAGATTAATAGTTAATTAATTGAATTCTTCAATAGATAAGTTAGGGAAAGTTAGGTTATGTTCTCTATGGAGATTTAATCTTTTGTTTGTAACGAGGAGACAATTTTCTTATGGAAAGCAACCGGTAATTAAATTGCCTTTTTAATAGTAATGAAGTTGAAAGATAAAATGTGCTCTCTATAGATATCCACCTTTTAGTTTGTAACAATAAGCCATTTTTATAAATGACAATAAATTATTTTATAGTATTTTTGATAGTAATGAAGCGATAAACAATGTACACTCTATATAGGGAACACAATTTTGATAGAGACAACGCTGATTTTATAATTTATAAAGTTAAACTTAATATTTTAATTAAAAGTACAATGGTTATTAACGAATTCAGTCTTAGCTTGAATCAATAATTTAAAATTCAATTTTGGTGAAGGTTCATTTTTAAAACTTAGACCATTACTATTAGTGTTGTAATGACCAGATAAATCTATTTAAGTCAAACTCGATTTTAGTCAATCACTCACATAACAAATTACAAAGTGCTAGAAACATAGGAACCCTTACTAACATAGGAATTCTTTTTAAAATGCTTGATTATTTTTAACTGAACTAAATTTACTCGATATCATATTATATTGATAGAAGCTCATAAATGTAATGATTATAGGCTTTGCCTTAAACCTTGTTTAGAGACATAAGTCCGTCCGTTCCAGATCCGAAAAATTTGGGCTTTTGTCCGATCCTTCTTAGTCCGGTCGGGACCGATTTGGGTCTCTAATTGAAGTAAAAAAAGTATTGAAACCCAAAAAGTAGTGAAAATTCAATTACAATATTTAATCCATAAAACATATGCGTCAATGGATTTAAGTTTTCAAAGAAGAAGAGGTGAAGAATTATTAGAGTTATCCGATAGAATTCGACCACAAATGCAATATTAATATCACCAAAGAATTTATTAATAATATTATATTCATCGCTGAATTTAACATATTCATTTATAAACTTTATTATTGCTTTTTCATTATTTTTATTTAAGACTACTTTTTCTTTAATATTATATTTATTTGATTTCTTCAATAAGTGATTATTTCTTTCATACAAATATGAATCTGTTTTGATTCTCAAAATCATATAATAAACAATAATAAATTTAAAAGTTGTGGTGAAATAACAGTCAAACAAAAGATTTTGAAACACAAAATATGTGACCATTTCTGGTAAGAATACAATAAATATTTGAATGAATATATTATTAAATTTATAGATTCTGCCATAAAATAGCGATAAATCAAATACAGTCAATACACAATTATAAGACTTCAGTAATTGCAGAACATTTTAGGGATTATAATGGTAAAAGGAAAATAATGATCAAGTTAAAAAAAAACTCAAACATATTAATTTATTCTGTTATTATATCTTAAACCAGCGAAGGGCCTTTAGTACACTTTTTAGTATAATTTTAGTACATATGCTATATGATATGTTCAAACGCATTAAAACTACTCACATATAAAATTCATTTTGACTCACTTCTGATAATTTATTGTAAACAAAACTACTCAATAAAACTATTTTAAAAGGGTTTCACCTTGCTAAAAATATGTAATGATTTATATGAACTCTATTCTTGGTTAATGAATGAATATGGTCGGTTCATACAGTAAGTATAATAATTTTTTTCACTCCCTATGTACTAAAGGCTTTTCGCTGTCGTAGAGTAATGTCCTAAAATGGTTTCTCTACAAAAAGCATTGATTTCAAACATTTCCCTAAATTTTAATATTTTAACTTAAAATTTTATTTAAATTAATATTTATTTAAAATATATTTTAAGTCAAATAAATTTACCGATTATAATATGTTTTCACTTAATCTACGAAGTGATGATCTTTAGTTAATTCAATACAACGCTATAAATAATAAACTAATAATCGCCAGTTTTGTCTAAAATAATAAAATATCAAAACCTTAAAAATATTTTATATTTGATCTTAGTGATATTTTATATATTTTAAAGTGATTTTTTGATGAAAAATAAATTAAATTGAAAACTATTTTAATATATTTTAGTCTATTTTTTATCAACCTTACTGTAATTAAAAATTGATGAAAAAATAATTATAAATCAGAAATTTAATTATAAATTATAATAAAAGTAGAAACACTTTAAAAATATATAAAACCTTTGAATCAATTAAGTATATAGTAAAAATAAACACCTGGATAGTTTTTGGGTATAATTCCAAGCTTTATATTAGAATTTTTTCTTTGAATTTTCATTAGAAATCCTTTTTTAGATGACAAAGAATTTGCTTAAGTTTTGAAATCATTACAAATAAAGTATATTTCATTTGACTTAATCCAATAAAAATGACAAAGATTACTATTTCTAGATTATTAAATGAAAATAATAATTATACAGTAATTTAAGAGAAATGGGTATATGTATTTCTGAAATATAATTCTGATTTACTCTACTCTAAACAACTAACAAGATTTGCTTATAATCTAATTGAAGTAAAATTATATTGTATTACATAATTTTCATTAACTCATAACTTTATATTTTAATAGAATGTGTTTAGTCTAAAGTAAACAATAGTTTTAATCATACATTTAAATATGTAAAATATTTTACACAAAATGCAAATAATTTTACTAGAATTTTTGTTTCAGATTATTGTTTCCAATAAGTTTGTTTAACTTAAAAGATTTAGAAAATACTGTAGATTTATTAAAGTAGAGCAAAAATATTTTTCTCTAAACATTTACTTATTCAATATATAAAAATATAAAATCTGAAATTCTTTCAATTAAAATTTAATTAAATTTTGTTACCAAGTTAAACTCTTCAACACTTCTTCCTCTCATACAGAGCAACATATTTGTAATTCTATCTCCTTTTCATTCGTTGATAGTTTCTCATTTTTTTTATTTAAAACAAATTCTTGTAATCAAATACAAACTGTAAATAAATAAAAATATTTACAATTATTTTAATATAACATAAATTGAATTTTTACGTTTTAAGCCATAATTATTATTCTTTTAAAACTTGACTTCAAATTAATCAATAATTATTATATTAACTAATAATTCACTTAAATTTAAATAATATATTTGTTTGAATTTTAACTTATATTTAACCTTTAAAAATGGATTCTTCAAAGTTATACATCGTTTTAATATCATGTGTTCTCAACATTTCTTTCATTGCTAAACAACTATTGGCTAATGAAATGGTTTGAAATTTTTTAAAATTTAAATAATTCAATTAAAATTTTAAAAATTAAAAAATATTTGCTAGATCACATCAATGAAAGTTGAGGCCTTGGGCAGAGTCGCTGAATTGGGTGATTTATACGATGCACGAAGCAATAAATTTTTGGATTTTAATCTGTTTTTTAAACCATTACCTAATAATACCATATCTCTCATTGAAAATCGACACTCCAAGATAATTTATACATTAACCAATACAAATGAGGAAAAATTAAATATTCTCGATATTTCAGCCTATATTAAGTTAAATTTGGTCAGTGGTATTGGTTTACTTGATTTGAAAGGCTCAGGAAAGTTTTTTAAGTCCACAAAGAAGAGCGCTAAAAGTGCAAGAGCATCCCTTGTTCAGTCAATTAGAACATACAGTTGAGGAAATAACTATCGACCGTTGATTGAACCTTAATAAATTTTGAGTGGATAATTAGAATTTTGAGTGGTTTTCACCAAAATGTTCTGGGATAATTTTTTTTTACTAAATTTATATATGCAACACCTCATGCCCAACCCTAATTAAGAATAATTTATATAAATGTTTAATATAGGTTTAATAGAGAATGTTCAATATATTAATTCGGCACCAAGATCATTAAAATCGGTTAAGAAACAAAACAGTTGTAGTAATTAAAAAGTAAAATATTTTATTTCTGCTATTTTTATATTAACACATATTTTTATTTATTTCAAATATTTTTCTTTATTTTTAACATTTTTCATTTTCAAATCACTGCAGCTCATTTGTTTCTTAACCGAGTTTAATGATCTTGGTGTCAAATTAAAAT
>JAQFZM010000793.1:0-24868 GCA_034695785.1 Galumna obvia | reverse complement strand
TTGGTCATTTTCAAAATACCCCCCCCTAATACCCCCCCCTGAGCTCGGACAAAATACCCTCCCCTAATACCCCCCCCCCTGGAGCCGGCAAGTTTGGCCATGTCTGCTATTAGTATACTTTTGGCTCTATTATTGAGAGTATTTCAATACTTTTGTGAAGAGTCTGTTCAGAGAATAGTTGTTTGTGTGGTTTTTAAAACTAAAAAGTCTCTTTCAAAACATTCTTTTTTCAATGACCTTGTAATTGTTTACCATGTTCGTTTTAAATTTATTTATATTAATTAAATGAATTCAAATTAAATTAAGTGATTATAAATTTAAATTCAATTGATATAATATTTTATTTTAAAAGTATTTATAAATGGTTTCAATTGGTTTAAACTATTATTTTTATGTGTCTCGTCTTAAATGCAATTTAAGTATCTATTAAACTAAGCATGAGCAGATTGAAAATTCTTTTCCCTATGTTCAGGTAATTTACATATTAATTCTACAAAATAAAATGATTGAAATTAAAAGTAATAATTAGATCATTAGTAATATTAGATATGATTTATACCGATTCTATTGAAATGGAAAACAATGAAATAATTGTCAATTGATGTCAATTACTTTTCATTATTATACTTAAAATATGAAACGTAAATATAGATCAGGGATCTCTCTTGATCATTTATATGTCTTAAAATTATTTCTCGTCGTTATATTTCAGTCCACGATCATTTTTATGAAGTGATCGGGAAATAGGATTTATTTTATAAAACTGATTGGTTCATAAAATCGGTATTTTATTTTATATTCAGTTATTATAAAGAATTACATCAATTAATTAAAATTTTGTTATATTTGATTGTTTTAATGATATAAATGTGTTTTTAAAGAATCTTTTATGTATTTCATTGAAATTAACATTAAATGTTTGGTCACCGATTTGACACAAATATTTTTATAAAACATTTATGGCTTTAAAGCTTTTTATTTTATAAATAATTTCTATTTTATCACTAATTGATAACTTCTGACCTTTATTTGAAGACATTTTTCACTGAAAAATGTGTTTTCAATTTTCAATTTATATGATGTAATGATTGTAGTCTTTTGGTTCATAAAACTGATCCTTATTTTCTATAGTTTGTATTAACTTTGGTTTGAATATTTGGTTCATAAGAAGGGTTGGTTCATAAACTGGTCGTTCATAAAAATGATCGTCGACTGTATTAAATATGAATCGTTTAAAAGACTAATTTCTTAGAGCTATGAAAGAAAAACTGTTCGCTAATAATATCGCTGTTTATCGCAATTGAAAATTGGATTAAAGGACATACTTTTAGGATAATTTCATTTCAATTCCAAAAGTGATCTAGATTCTAGTCACATAACGTACAAGTAATATATTGTCTTTACATTTGCTAATTGTATTAAAAATAAAATTGTATTCACATATAATTCCAGTTATTTTATCGCGAATAGAATTCTAATGAATTCCGACTTCTATTAAATGCAATTAAATATAATTGACTCAATTATTTGATTAATAATTTTTTGTTTCGGTACACAAAAGAACAAGAACATTTGTTTTATAGACAAAAACTATTCATTAGATTATCCAATGATATATTGAACCTCAGATTAGATTTGGTTTTTAAAAATATAAATTCTTGACATTAACTCTAAAAAAATATAAAATTAAAATACATTTTAAATGATTTGTTAAAATTGTGAATACAAAGTTCTGATGCAAAATTCTAACTTGGCTTTAAAAGGCAATAAATCATGTGATTTTCAACATTAGTTTTATACTGGTAGAGAAACTCATTAATTTAGCATAACTTTTAAAATTATTAGTAATTTTATTTTAATTGAATGAAATTATTCTTTGAGTCAAATTAAATATAATTAAAACAATTATTTTGAATTAAAACTATAGGTCTGAGACATACGGTTTAATGCAAAGCTTCACTTTGATTGCACTTTTTGATTGCATTTTGTGCGTATGCTATGTGAACCCTATGAACACTAAACTTGGTTAATGAATGAACATGGTTGTTCATACAGTAAGAATAATAAAATGTTTTACCCCCTTTGCAATCAAGGTGAAGCCCTGGTTTAATGCATTAAACAATGTTTTATTCAAATGTAGTATAATATATACGGTAAAATATTATTTTGCCCTTTATTATATTAAACATTTTCTGTGATTCTATGAATAATGATTTCATTCCATTTAAGAAATAATCGCAAAAAACCTTTCTTTTTGCATCCATTTTGAGGTTATTTAATGTTATTTTGTACTTAAATCTTGGTTATCAACAAAAACAGTGAAATGGAATAAGAATTTATTTATGAAATCCTTTATCTGAAATCTCTTCTAAAATGAAATTCAACGAAAAGAACATTTATTTGAAACCTTTTCTTTTGTTTGTATCAAATGATAATTAATTTATGAAAATATTTTCTGAAGACGTCGTAACCACTGAATTGTGAACTAATTATGAAAAAACATTAATTGTCTTTATTTGCCTCAAACTTTCAAAGTCAAGAACTTTCAAATTTCAATAAAGCAAAGTCACCAGGTTCATTTGGTATTCCATTATACTTTGGAATAAATCATTTTATTTACTTAAAATGAACACATTACTTTAGGTTTAATTAAAATTTGTCAAGCAACAAATTTGTTTTATTTAATGTCTTCTATTGAAATATTCAAAAATGTTTCTTTCGTTTGTTTCTTTACTGATTTAAATGATCTTGGTGTCAAATTAAACTTTACCACTACCTCTATAGTATCCATTCATAATATATCCTGTATATATCTAGGTGTGAACATAATCTTTGCAAACGTCTTAAAATTTAAAGATCATGTGATTTACTAAAAAATTTTACAATGTACATTTTACATACATTCTACATTTACAATGTATGTTCACAATTAAGTGGGTAATAATGCTTTTTGCTTTATTTGAATATCTCGCTGTTTATAAACGCGTTTGCCTTCAAAATCTTTTGATACCTGTAATAATAAAAATGTGTGAAAACCCCATCTTTTAATTAATTTCCAGAATTTCTTTTGTTTTCTAAAAATATTTGATTTTCAAATAATATTTTATTCAATAAATTCTTATTAATAAAATCTTTTGAATGAATAACAAAATGAAGATTTTTTTAATTAAATTTTCTTATGAACTCAAACCTTATGTAAATTTTAATTATCTGTAATAGTGACAATAATAACCAGGACATTCTTCTCACTTATTTAGCATAGGAATTTTTGAAATTTGCGTTTGAAAATATGAACTAGTAAAGTTTGTTCCCAGAAATGTTTCAAATTAGAATTTATTTTGAATGAATTGTATTATCAAATGTTTTAAACTTTAAAAGACATTATTGACAGCAATTACTTAATCTTTATAATAGAGAGTTGATCATGATATGATCATGAAATGAACATGATACAACATATAGGAAAAGGGAGACATTTAAGATTGAAAATTAAAGTTCACCCAAAACTACACTTATATCGTATATTAACTTATTTATAATTTATTTTAAACATATTTATAAATTATAATTTACTAGAATTAAAACCAGGGATGGCGAAAGGATCGAGTGGCAAAATACCCCCCCTAGACGAAAAAAAGTCCCAACAGATCAAGTGTCTGTTCATAGACGCTAATATTTAGAGTCCCAAACTCCTAAGGAGGTATTTTGCCAATTTTACTCCTCTTGGGGAGGGGTATTCCGGAAACCCCCTTTCGTCATCCCTGATTAAAACCCATGTATTTCTTATTTAGAAATAAAATATAAAAGTTTATTAGATTTACTAAATAGAAGTAACGTGCAATTTATATAATATTAAATTAATTTTATTTTTTAACCAAAAAATTATTAAAATATAAATAAAATTTGTTTAAACTTTTAGGGATTCCCTTCGATACTGATATCAAAGAGAATGATTCCTCTGAATTAATATTAGATGAAGTGATGGAGTGGACTATTGACACACAATTGCAAACCAATGATATCTTATATTTACATCTTTTTAATCACAACAAATACTTAAGCAATAAGTGAGTGAAATATATTACCTTTCAGTCCATTAAAAGATTAATCGAGTATTTATTTAAAGGTTAATCGGTTTTTATGGTATTGTATTGCAAAAGATCTTAGAAGAGGGTCAGCTCACTATAACCGATTACTTTACGAATGCTAATAATATGCCAACCAGGGTAAGTTTTTAATCAATGCTTTCTGTAGAGATAGTCATAGAGTAGAACATTATTTCAGATAAGAATCACATTTAAAATTATTTATCAAATGGAAAGGAATGAAAGGACAGAACCACTCGTTTCCATTGCCAGTGATTACAACGTCGATACACTCATTGATATCGACACTCAATTATTATATCCAAAATCACCCAAAAAGAAGTACGTATTTAACCATTTATTGGAAATTATTTATTAATTATTAGTTATTATTCTTTTCAACTTAGAATTGATGTTTAAGTAGTAAAATAATAACTTTACTTTGTTTACCTTGCTACAATAATTCCTTTTCAATTATAATTTATTAAATACTCATTTCTTTCATAAATTGGGAAACATTTCTGAAAAATAATTAATGAATTGTCTTTATTTGTCTCTCATTGATATCATTAATGAATAAAACCATTAGTGAATTGACTCAATCACGAAAAGGTATTCCATCGACTATAAAGACGATCACAAATTTGATGAAAATTAATAAAAAACAATCAAAATATGAAATCGAAGGCTATTTGGGTTCTACTCTTAATTGGACACAAAATTCAGAACAACAGGAATTTGGTTCAACACTTAGTGTTTTCTCAAATGATGATATCATAAGTACAAAATGCTTACAAAATTCACAAAATAGCGGTCAGAATGAAGAGGAGAGTCTTCCTCTTTCTATAACAAACCCGGTTTGCATCGACACTCTGGACAATTGCAACTATAATCAACTCCATTCTAAAGCCCAGGACTTTCAGGTTATTACAATTTCTAATAATTTTATTATAAAAACTTTTAAAAGACTAATAAATTATCTAAAATTTTTTCAATTTTATTTTTTTTTATAAAAATCATTACTAATATTAAAATTTTGTGATGAAATAGTTTTGTGCAAAAGTATGTAAACAAACATTATTTCATCGACACATCACTTATTTGGTAAAACATAATTTAATGGATTTATTAAATAAAAGTTTGTAAGACTACAGATTAACAATTAACTAGAGGTTACTATAATCTATATAATCTCCTCTATATTTTCTTAAGTATACAAAGAATTGATACGTTTTTGTCTCAACATATTTTAGATGTGTTGAGCATTACTTGAGATGAGCCTCTTTTCTATATAAACTATAAAATAAATTATATAAAAGTGTTTACATTTATAATTAAATTTTAGGTTTGCATAACAGTAATAGAGGCCAGACATTTGGCCGGACTCAATATGGATCCGGTGGTATGCGTTCAAGTGGGAGATCTGAAGAAATATACTTCAGTGAAAGAATCAACAAATTGTCCTTACTACAATGAAGTACTCAAATATTTTCAATTCATATATTTTTATTATGAATTCTAATTATATTTTTAAAATTAAAAACAGTATTTTGTGTTCGACTTTCATATGTCTCGGGCTATGCTTTTCGATAAAATCATAACTTTGACAGTTTTGTATTCGAGAAATATCATCCGTTCGGGTAAAGTCATCGGTAGTTTCAAATTAGATGTGGGAACGGTGTTCTCTCAACAAGGTTATCTTTTAATTACCCCTTCTTTTCTTCATTTCCAGACTTTATAGAAAAAAAAGTTAATTCTATTTCGAAATGAATTTTCACTGAAACCCTTATTTGTTTAGATCATCAATTTTATCATAAATGGGCCTTGCTTACTGATTGTGATGATATTGGATCGGGAGCCAAAGGATATCTTAAATGTGATCTATTGGTTGCGGGAAAAGGCGATCCAATAAAGCCAACCTTTAGAAATGATAATAATGATGACGACATTGAAGGGTATAAACAAATTTAAGAATCAGAACTGAATTTAACTGAATTTAATTCAATTTCAGGAATCTTTTATTGCCAAAAGGAGTAATTGCCGAACGTCAGCATGCTAAATATATAGTCAAAATATACCGTGCTGATGGCTTACCTAAAAATAAATCGGGATTAATGGCAAACGTAAAGAAAGCCATAACACTTTCAAATGAAATGAAACAATTAGTTTCACCTTATGTTGAGGTCAGTATTAAAACACTTTAATTTTATGCACACAATTCTATCTTAAATATTAATTTAAGTTTTAGTAGTTTTCCGTTGAGACACAAATATTAAAATTATTGAAAAGAGTCTTGTTCAATTTTATTTATCTTTAAAATCTGAAACTCTTTTTTTGAAAACAAATGTTTTATAATTAAGGTCTCATTTGCGGGAATGTCTTCAAAGACAACAATTATAAGAAATTGTTGTTCTCCCGTTTGGAACGAACAGATTGTTATAACAGAGATGTTTCCCCCTCTCTGTCAACGAATCAAAATTCAAATTAAAGATTCAAATCCTGTCAGCGATTATGTAATCGCAACGCATTTCATTCCGATATCAAAAATTTCAAATGAAGGCTCAAAAGGGTTTTTACCGACATTTGGTCCCACTTTTATTTATCTCTACGGATCAATAAGAGAGGGGTCATTATTTGATGATCACTCAGTTCTAAACAATGGTTTCTCAGAAGGTGTAATGTACCGTGGAAGAATTCTTCTCGCCATTCAAACAGAAATTTTAGATTCTGTTGAGGCAAACATATCAAATGTTATCCTAGAGCCAACACCTCCTATAAACGAGGTCAGTTTACTTATTTAAGTTAATCTTAATCTGACAAATCATGGCAAAACACCTCTAAACCAAATATAAGGCAATATTTTGGTCTAAGCTAAGGGCCTATTTTGAAAATGACTAAAAACACATATTTCCTCAATTTTAAGCTGTTTTATGTTTTATGTTTATATTAATACAATTATTCATATTTTAAATTATTTTATCAAAAGTAATGCAAAAAAATATAATAATTTTTGGCAAAAAAGGCAATAATTGCAAATTAAAATTTACAAAAACTTAGAGCACAAACATTTATTTTTAAACTCAATTTTCAACATTTTTATGCATTTTATGAGGTTTTCTGTTTTAATTTTCTTAAAAAATAGAAGAATGGTGAATCTTTTTATTGATATTTTACTTAATTTTTCAAAGGGAGGTATTTTGCCTAATTTATCAGTATTGGGGAATATCCCTTTTGCCATCACAGATATTAATTAATAAGTGTTGAAAATCTTTAAACAGAATAATTATGGCAAAACTGATGAATTCCTTTTGTTTGCCACCATTTTTGAGTCAAATATGATTGACCGCAAGTATTGCGACAAACCTTTAAATTATGAGATATCGATAGCGAGCGATGGTTTACAAGAAGAACCGTCTCATGATTTTAACTCTAATTTCGAGGGTTTGGTTGAAAAGAGTGTCTATTCGATGACAAATGACAATAGAATCCAATCGGAAACTCAGAGGTTATTGTCATTAATACCGACTCAACCTTTATATCAAGAAATGAGATCAACGACTGTTCCCATAAGACCTGTAATGACTGATCGACAGTACTGTCATTTAGCCATTGAATCTGAGAAGCCGTGTCTTTATCTAAAAACTTCACTTCCAGATCATAGAAGAAGAGATTATAATTCAAATATAATTAAAAAGATAATAAAGAATCTAGAATTTGGCCTTGTTGATGTTCAAGAAATGCTTAGAATTGAGAAAAGCCACCCTGAAAGAAGACTTAGAGGAGTAATCGAAGAACTTATAATCGATTGCAGGTACATTCAATTGAATTACAGATATTTCTAAAATTATAAAAAATTTTGAAAAGAATTAAGTCTTGATTTGTTTGAAACAGTCGTTTCCTAACGATTAGCAAAGGTTTTGGTGGAACTTGTGTGGGCAAAACCAAACTCGACAGAGAAAGACTTCTTATGATTCAAAGAGAAATTGAGACCATAATAAGTGATTCGCGAGGAATCAAACAAAACATAAACTCGAATAACATTAAGGAACAAATGAAAAAAGTTAACCAAATGCTCAACACTTTAAAAGATTTATCAAATGATGTGAGAAATTCATAATTCTTTAAAAGTATTTCAAACAAATCCATTACTTTAATAACTTTACTTAACCTTAAAATTATTGATTCGATATATACTTAAGGCTTACACTTAAACGCAAACATTTTAAGAATAAAAGAACTTCAACCAAATAAACTAGTTAAAATTTTTTATATTACCCGAAATATTACCTGATAATATTTCTGAATTACCTAATAATGAACAAGTACTATTGTATGGATAAAAGAGAACTGTTCTCTACTCATTCCTATCAGAATAGGATATATTTGTAAAGAAATTCTATGCTAGATAAAATAACTGGCAAATATAAAATGCCTTCAATAAAATTTGTGTTAATTCCATATTTTCTAAATAATTAAAATAAAATGAAAGAAAAAGTGGTGTTAACCCAAAAGTTAATTATTTCTTAATAATAATAATATAAATAATTTCTCTAATACTAACAAAACATGTATTCATACGATTTATAGCCACAACATTCAATGCCTGACATAATTATATGGCTTCTATTCGGAGAAAAGAGAATCGCATATCAAAGATTGGAAGCAAAAGATTATTTATTTTCTATTGTTGAGGAGGAATGCGGCAAATTCTGTGCTAAATTACATAACGTCTTCCTAAAAGTAATCAAAAATTAGTTTAAATATTATTTAATTATTATTTATTGAAAGCTTTCGACGAAAAAAAACGATTCGATCAATGATTTTATACAAAATATGGTTTATATCTATATTTGGTTCGGAAATAAAAAACATAAGAAATATTTCGCAAAAGGACTTCCAAATGGTTTCCGTCAAATGGAAGAGTTGGAGCATGCTGAAAAATCAAATTTAATGCCCCCGACAACAATTTTCTATGAAATGCGACACTGTTTTCAACTAAGAGCACACATATATCAGGCGCGTAGTCTTTTCGCCAGCGATTCTTCCGGTTTATCGGATCCATTCGCCAAAGTCTTGATTTCGGACTCTTCACAAACCACTGAAGTTATTGAAGAAACTTTAAGTCCAACCTGGGATCAAATGCTTATATTTCCTCAGATTACAGTTTATGGTCAGAAGAACGACATTTTGAATAATAGTCCCGTAATTGTCATCGAAATCTACGACAGGGATAAAGTGGTTCGAAACACATCTAAATATATTCCCTTTTTTTAATTTTATTTCAAACCCTTTAATATATTTTTTGTGACACTTTTAGGGAAAGTCTGAGTTTATTGGAAGAGCTGTCGCTAAAGATTGTTATATTCGATTCGGTGATCAAAAATATAATACCCCTCATCTCAAGTGGTACGACATTTGGAGAGGAGATGAATCAGCCGGACAACTACTCGCTTGTTTTGAATTAATTCAAGTAAAGTTTTTAATTTGATTTTCATAGTCTCACAGATTTTTTATAGTCATCGAACAAATCAAAAAGTAATACATATCCCGATATTTTGCCCGAATATAAGAGCTCTTTGAAGATTATTACGAGCGATAACCCGGTTTTATATGATAATAATCTTGGAATATTTCCTGTGCCCGAAATAATCCGACCAACGCTTTCAAAATATCGAATTGAAGTCTTATTTTGGGGATTAAGAGATTTGAAAAGAGTACAGTTCATGTCTGTGGACAGACCCAGAGTTGATATCGAATGCGCCGGAAATTCACTTCAGTCTTCAATTATTCTTAACTACAAAAATAACCCAAATTTTATGATTCCCGTCAAACACATAGATTTAGAACTTCCCGATCAGGAGATGTATTGCCCGCCCCTAACAATTCGTGTTATGGATTGCCGTAGTTTTGGTCGATTCGTTTTAGTGGGCACTCATACTATCGCCTCTTTATCTAAATATATCGTCAAAGATGTCGGCAAAAATTGGTTGAATTCAAAATCTCAAGAAATTATAATAAATCCGAAGATCATAAAACCGGTACTTTTCATGAATTTCTCATAAAATTATAAATAATTTTATTATTAAAATATTTTAGTTCTTCGAATTGAGTCACAAAATATCAAAAAGTGATTCAAAAACTTCTTTTAAAAGAAAAAGTCTATTAAATTTGCATCAAACAGACACTACCGATGTTTGTGAACAAGAAGAGCAAGATAATTTAGATTGGTGGAGTAGGTATTTCGCTTCAGTTGAGGCCACTTTAAAACAAAATATCTCTGATGTTAACAATATTTTGGAAAAATTTAAAACTAATTCAAACATTAATAACACAAACGACAAATATATGACTTCTCCGACGATAACTAAAATGCGAAAGAAATCTTCAAACAAACAGAATTCAACAAAAAAGTCACCTGCTCATAATACTCATAATACTCATAATACTCATAATAAAACATTGATTAGTTCACATCAAATGAATTTAATCGAAATTTATGGCCACGAATTGGAATTATGTCCGCAATTCGATGGTTTTAAAGAATACTTGCAATCATTTGAATTATATCGAGGAAAACGTTGTGCTAATGAAAGCGATGACTTAACTCGAGTTTGCGGTACATTTAAAGTATGGCCACAAATAATGAATAATTAATTAATTAATAGTATTTTTATATAAAAGGGTTCGATTAAACTCTATAGACATCCGGTTTCCAACTCTTTATTTGAGACTCGTTTTGCTCCGAGTAATGAACCAATAAATGTACTTGTTCGGGTTTATCTAGTGAGGGCATCGGAATTGCATCCAGCAGATCTCAATGGAAAAGCAGATCCTTATAGTGTCATAATTTTAGGCTCAAAGAAAATCAGTGATAAAGAGAACTATATTTCTAAACAATTGAATCCAATATTTGGAAAGTGAGTCAAATTGAGTCAAATTGAGTCAAATTATATTCAAATCAATTATTATTAAATTATATGATTTATAGGTGTTTCGAATTTGAGGCCACTTTCCCTCAGGACTCGATGTGTGTCGTCCAGATTTATGACTGGGATTTGTTTGGCACCGATGACCTCATCGGTGAGACTAAGATTGACCTGGAGAATCGGTTTTACTCAAAACATAGGGCCACCTGCGGTATCTCCAAATCATATGAGATGTGTGTTCATTATATTTATTTCAATTTAACTTGGTTACACTTTTATGTTAATATATAAGAAATATAGTGGTATATATAGAGCTAATATATAGATAATAAAGTCATAAATAATAGAATAAATTAGTCAATTCTTATTTTCAATATATTTGAACAAGATGCAATTTTCAATGTCATAGCATTTGTTGGAAAGAATATTATTGATAAGACAACTTGAATATATCAATGTATCAATGTATCAAGGGGGTAATTAAGATATGACTAACAAATTTTAATTAATAGTTGCGGTAAAAATCAATGGAGAGATTCGTTAAAACCGACACAAATATTGGCAAAACTTTGTAAAGACCACAAACTCTCGGCTCCTATTATTAGCCCAAAAAGCATTAAAATAGGTTTAACGACATTTAATTTGGGAGAATTGACTCCAGATATGATCAACACTGCAATAACTGAAGAAGACATGGCTTTAGGTGTTTTGCATAATTGGAAGAATATGACGGGACAATTAGTTCCTGAACATATAGAAACTCGCAGTCTTTATCACCCTGATAAATCTGGTATTGAACAAGGAAAAATTGAAATGTGGGTCGACATGTTTCCAAAAGATGGACCGCCTCCTCCACCTCCAATAGATATATCACCAAGGAAACCAAAGAGCTATGAATTAAGAGTTATAATATGGAACACTGAAGACGTCCTCTTAGAAGACGACGCTTTTTTCACCGGAGAGAAAATGAGTGATATTTATGTGAAGGGGTTTGTAATCAAAACTAATTCTTTTATTTATCTCTCATTTGCTTTATTTATACGTTTATATGAATTTCGGTCATTTTAAAGGATACTAAAAAGTGTGTACTTTTATTTAGATAAAGGTAGAGAAAGAACCCCTCAATATTGAGACTTAGATAAATACATAAATTACTAAATCACTAAATCATAGCTTATTTCCATTTATTTGCCTTAAATTTATTAAATGAAATATTAGTGAAATTATGTTAATTAAGAGGCAGTCATTAAAATCAAATGACCTCTCATTAGATTCGATTACTGATTCGTTTAATTTATTTCCACTAATTTTATTAAAAATTTAATTATTAATGAAATTTTTCTTAACTTCCGCTTAAATACTAATCTAAAAATAATTCATATTTTGATGAATAGTTGGCTTAAAGGACCGGAAGATATCCAGTGCACAGACATTCATTATAGATCATTAACTGGTGAGGGTAACTTTAACTGGAGGTTCATATTCCCGTTCGATTATTTGCCGGCAGAAGAAAAAATAGTTATCTCTCGGAAAGAATCCATGTTTTCTTGGGATGAAACAGAATGCAAGATACCAGCTAGGTTGTTTCTCCAAGTTTGGGATGCAGACCACTTCTCTGCCGATGACTTTTTAGGTTCATTTTTCATAGAAATGACTTTTAATAGATTTTGTATTGATTTAATTATTTGTTAGGAGCGCTTTGTTTAGATTTGAATCATTTCCCTCGAGGGGCCAAAACCGCTAAATTGTGTTCTTTAGATATGTTGACTAATGAAAAGTCCGGCCCTTCTGTTTCTTTATTCAAACAAAAGAGAATAAAGGGATGGTGGCCTTTCTATGGATCAAAAGACAAGGATGACTCGGAACAGCTCGAATTAACAGTAAATCAAAAAATGTTTTTATCCATTTCTAAATCTCTTTTGAATTTCAGGGAAAAGTTGAGGCAGAGTTGCATTTAATGACAAAAGAAGAGGCAGAACGCAATCCCGTTGGTTTGGGTAGAGGAGAACCCGACCCTTTGGAAAAACCCAATCGACCCGACTCTTCATTTCTTTGGGTTTTAAATCCCTTGAAATCAATTCGTTATATCGTTTGGCATAACTATAAGTGGTTTATCATAAAAGGAATTTGTTTTTTACTTTTAGTTTTGCTTTTGGCTCTATTTGTCTATTCGGTACCTGGTTATACCGTCAAAAAGATGCTAGGAGCTTAATAGAGACTTTATTTGGGCCAAATTATGTCATAATAGCACATAATCTTTATTTCTTTAAATATTATGGAAATCGAGATATACTTTAAAATGGCTTTAATTTGTGGAAAAACATATCTAAACTTATTTTACTTAATTTAAAAAATACAAAATTAAAATCAAAATTTATAAAAAAAAATACAATTAAATAAATTCTTGAATATATTGGAGATATAAATTTACAGATTATGGCACTTAATGTGATTTATAATATGTTATGTATAATACAAATATCTATATATATCTCGTTATAATATTTATGATAAAATTATTCTTTAACTCTAACTTTAGTTTTGCTGAGATTTTATGAAAATGTTTATAACTACCAAAAAATATCAAACAATATATAATTTTTTATTTTAGTGGTTATGAATAAATGTTATTTTAATCATTAAATGACCAAAATTATGATTAAATTGAACTAGAAGCAATTGGCAAATCAATCCTCATAAATGATATTTAATGTTTATTAATAGTCAGAGACTATCCATACTTTATTAAACTTAAAAAAATAAATTATTAATAATTTATTATAAATAAAATATATATTAAATTATATTTCAAGTTATATTTAAAATATTATAATAAATAAATGTATATCTATTATAACTTATAATTTATAAAACTTTGGAATTTCATAGATAAAAGTTTGGAAACAAAGTTATTGGATTTCTGTCCATTAAGAGGGAAAAAGTATTTTAGTTTTTAGAAAAAGCGCTCAACTTTTTGACAGTAAATTAATTTTGTCATCAAATAAGAGTTAATAAAGTGTTCCTCAAATGGATATTCTTTCCATATTTCGGTAAATAACAAAATTAAGTTTCAAATGCTGTAATAATTGTCTCAACGAACAGAAAATAAGACTTTAAAACACAAATTAAGAGTTAATTATTAACTTTTAAAAACTCTTAAATAATCGCTTCAATACTTCTCTCCATTACTTAACAAATCATTTATACAATTCTCTAAGGATTCATATAAAAAGTAAAATTTAATGAAAACTTATTAATTATACAAACCTTTCAATACATAAAAAAATAATTAAAATATTTAATAAAAGTGTCGGATCATTACTCGAGCAAAGATTGTGAATAAATAATACCAAATAAGTTAATGTAATAACAAATTACAATAATTTTAATTCAATAAAAGACTAAAAATTCTATTATTTTCTTATCTTTTGAAATGATTTAACTCTTATTTCTCTATATCTGAGTTATTGGAGTAAAACTATTTTAGAAATATTTAATTCAAATTTTTTTTCAGTTTTCAATTAATTTATTCCTAATTTAAAGTTAATTATTTAAAATGAATTTTTAGTTCAGTTTTCAGATATACATAAAAGCAAAATAAGAGCAACACTTTTGAAAATGAAAGCCAGTTATTAAACATATTAAATTTCAAATATAAACTAGGACATCTCATAAATTAATGCTTAAAAACTTATTTTAAAGGTATATTTGAGAGGAAGAATTGTCTGTAATATTTTAGTTATGAAATATGAACATGCACATTCAAAAGTATTTCAATGATTGTGATAAATGATAAGTATTTTAGTTTATTTAATATTACTTTAAATATTGTTTTATTGTTTTTATTAGTCGCTAATCATTGGATAACTTAAAAATATTTTCAATTCTATTCAATAGAATCTTTAAAAATATTTAGTTTTTAAGAAATCGAATACTTTTTAAATAAATTTTTTAAAAGATGTAATTAAAAATCAATGAAATATACATTATTTCACTCAATTATAATTACGATGTATATAATAGATATAAGATCTATACAAATACAAGAGCAAGGACAATTTAAGGTCAATCGAAGGTCAATATTATTTTAAATTTACTTCAAAAGCTTTTTTGTGTGAAATTTGTAGACATAGTTCTCATTAGAATTATTAATAAAACTATTAATGAATGCATTAAAAGTCTGGACAATAAAACTACTCTTTTCTTATTTAAATTAGAGTTTAATTTATTTTAGTATCAGATTATTAGAGGTTAGTGTCTGTGAGTGTCTGAATGTGTGGTCACCTTAAAGATCATTGAACTGACTATAATTTTAAAATAAATTGTATATTAAATATATCTGAGAATAGATACATATATCACAAAATGTGGAACTCATTGTTTATAGAGTGCGGTATCAAAATTATGCCAAACTATTAATCCATCAAAAATTTAAAAGTATTTATGAGTATATTATATATATATGTATATATGACTCATATATGAGTTCCACTTTTATGTAAAACAAAAGTTTTTATAAAACGTTTAGAAATTATATTCGAGTTTTAAAATTCTTAATTAAGCATAGATTGTATGCAAAATTGTTTAATAAGCTGGAATCTAGAATGAATCTAGGACCTATAGATGATGTTTTTAAAAACAATTTTTAGTGTTATTATTATAAAATTTAATGTTTGGTAAAAGCTTTTGTTTAAAGTTGAAAAGACGGGTCATTTTATGGACACATTCAGAGTAAATGACAGTCTATTTGTAGTGAAGGCCTCAGTTCTGCTAAAAAGTAATTTTAGCACAAAATGTTGAAAAGGGCTGTAATTATAATTTGTTTAAAATATGAGTCAAAATAGTGTTGCGATTACTTTCCCGGTATTTCTTATGAGTGTTTATGAGTTCATTCGTCGTAATTACGAGAAATGTCTGCTTATTCTCAATGAAAACGGCTTTTAATTCGAGTGAATGAGTGGTGAAGTCATTCAATGGATTTTGACATCACATGTATTGCAAGTCATAGACTGAATGTCAGTCGGAGTCAGTCGTCAGTCGTTAGAGTCTGAGCTGTTGTTTGTTTGCGTTTTGTGTCGATTCAGTCCTACCTTTGAATGAGTGAATAACAGTTATAAGTTATAAACAATACTACATATGTATCGATATTTTCATTATATTTAACTCATTTTTAGTGCTTACAATCATTTTAATTATGATCTATCAACTCATTTGATATATACCTGGTATTAGTTGTTTAGAATTTTATTTAATCCATTATTTTAATGAAGTTATTATATATAAAAAGATAGTTTTAAATGTAATGTAATTATGAAGTGATAATCACTCGGTTTTGATGAATAAATGGCTCTTTTTTGCAAACAATTCACTCAATTGACTCACTGTTCAAATATTTTTGATATTTTTTGTATATTTAATTGTGATTTAATTCGACATAAATTTAAAATCAAAACACTTTTGACGGATTCAAAGCAATTGTTATTTAAATTAATACTAATATTGACCTTAAGTTCAACTCAAGTCAAATGTGATTCAAATAAGATATACACAAATGATTTCGCCGTTTCTCTCAAAAACCATAAATGCCATCAAAACAGTGCCCAGTCTTTAGCCGACAGACACGGATTCCAATTAGTCGGACAGGTATTCAATGATCCGCTAAATTAGTGGCAAATTATTGATCCTCTTATCAATAATAGATCGGATCCATTGATTGTCACTATTTATTGCGATTACATCGGATTTCTAAGCGATCGACAGATTGTTCTCATTTACATCACTCCCTATTGAGTGAAGACAAAGATGTCAGTCAATACTCTTATTATCTTTTAATTAACTTTTTATGTCCGGGAAAGGGTTTGATTGTTATTTGTCTTAACAGGTCTTATGGGTTGAACAGCAACACATCAAAAGACGTGTAAAAAGAGATTTTATTTACTTGGATATACCACAAACCGAGTACAGACCAAACAGACCAAAAGATGCGGATCCGGTCCAACCATTTTGTAAATATTGTTCAAACAAAACACATTCAAAGCCATCAAAGTTTGAAACTATTGTTAGTTAAGACAATATTAACGCTTATCTGTTGTCTGTCTTATGATTTATTATTTGCTTTTCTATTGGTTTCACTTCAGAGACATTCAATGAAACAAAAAACAGTCTTAAGGCGTGAAAAAAGAGATTTTATCAAATTGTCGTCTAATCGCTTGACTTCTAATTCGAAACGCGTGGCCTTCGATGACCCGCGTTGGCCACAAATGTGGTACTTGAATAGAGGTCAGGGCTTAGATATGAATGTGCAGAAGGCTTGGAATCAAAACATTACCGGCAGAGGAGCCGTTGTTACCATTCTAGACGATGGCCTCGAGAAAGACCACCCGGACTTAGTCGCTAATTATGACCCTTTGGCCAGTTTTGATGTAAACAATCACGACGAGGACCCAATGCCTCGCTATGATATGATAGACTCTAACAGACACGGAACCAGATGTGCCGGAGAGGTGGCCGCTAACGCTAATAACAATATCTGTGCCGTTGGAATAGCCTTCAACGCCAAAGTGGGCGGCGTTCGTATGCTTGACGGTGACGTTACCGATGCAGTAGAAGCAAGATCATTAAGCCTTAATCCTCAACATATCGATATATACAGCGCCTCGTGGGGTCCCGATGACGACGGAAAGACTGTTGACGGACCGGGAGAATTGGCCACTCGAGCATTCATTGATGGCGTTACTAAAGGTCGCAATGGTTTGGGTTCTATCTTTGTGTGGGCGTCGGGAAACGGAGGACGAGAACACGACAATTGCAATTGTGATGGATATACGAATTCAATTTGGACCCTTTCAATAAGTAGTGCCACTGAGAATGGTTTAGTGCCATGGTACAGTGAAGCCTGCAGTTCAACCCTAGCAACTACCTATAGTAGTGGCTCTTTTGGAGAGCGACAAATTGTGACCACTGACTTACATCATGGCTGTACAGCCAGTCATACGGGCACTTCAGCATCAGCTCCTTTAGCGGCGGGCATTTGTGCCCTCACACTCGAAGCCAAGTGAGTCTCAAACAAATATCATATACTCATTGAACCACTTTTAGAGCCCAAATTCATTTGTATGCTCTATGATATAATCTAGCACATATTATTCTAATATAAAATTATTAGAAATGAGTAAGGAAAATTTTACTAACAAAATAATTTTGATATATAAAATGAACTTTTCTTTTAGTAACTTAACATAACTTAACACAAACAAAACTACTCAATAAAAAGAATTTAATCTTGTTAAATACATATATGTTATGGTTTATTTATGAATTTAGCTCTTGGTCAATGCATGTACTGTTCAAAGCATTCAATAATAATAATAATTATTATAAACAAATATTTAACCCCTTTTAACCCTCTTTAGTTCAATAGCTATCAAATAATTTATACTTTTTTTCTATAATTTATTCATTAAAAGTTTATAAATTATAATTGAGTTCTCATAGAATTTGGCGCCTTTTCTGCCAATATTTAAATCTATTTTTTTTATCGAAAAGTTTAGTTTATAGAAATGGTTGACAATTAAGTCATTAAAAGAGAAGATAATTATTAGATAAGACAACTTTGATTATATCGATGAGTGTGTCGTTAATGAAATTATTTTCTTTAGAAGTGTTGTATAGAAACCTTTGAAGTGTGAAAAAAAACTTTAAGTTAATTACGACTTTTGAAATGTCAGACAATTGTTTCGAAATATTTGAAAGAATTGGAATTAGATCTCGAGTTCATAACTTATCTCCAAATTAGGATTAAAAGTATTCTTAACTATTGTATAGGTTTAGACCAAATGGTTTCTTACCTGACCTTAAAATTTTAATTAAATTTTTTTAAGAAAAATAAATAAAAATATTTTAATATTAAAATTTTATATAAAACTCATTTATAAAAAGAATGAAAACTAAACGAATATTGAAATTAAGTTTGAGATAAATTTAAGGGACATTTATAAGGAAAATGATTAAAGAAGATTAAAGTTATGATTTTAACTGACTTTCAAAATTGATTTTCCAGTTTTTAAAAAGTAATCCATAAAATGTTATCTTATTTTGAAAATTTAAACGCTTTTACTAAAATAATTTACAGTAAAAAAGTGTTTTAAGAGTTTTAGAATTTATTCAAAATAAGACAGAATTAGAACATTTGTTAGACTTTGTTTTTTATATTATTAACTTATTTGGTAAAACTCTTAATTCTATTTAGATTTAATTTTAAATACATTTCTTTATACAATTTAATGACACCTACTATACACTAATTTAGAAAAGGATTATTTCTAGGTTATTCATAGATTATTTCTCGATTAATTTGAAATTAAAAAATTTAATTCCCTTTGATTTTAATTGAAGGACAAATTTATCCTTTAATTGGAAATCTAATATAATTTGTCCATGGATAATTTCAACAGAAATGGTTTTGAATATTTAGTTAAAATTATCGATTTGTTTAAATTATTATTATTGATAGCTTTTAAGCATATCTTAGAAATGAGTTTTGACATTTGGTTCAAATTATTTCTCAGTTATCTATTTCTTCAAATTATTGAAGGCTTTACTCTATTTTTTTTATTTAATAAAATCGATTCAATTTTTAAACAACTTTTCAATTATTTTTTTTCTGATTATTTGATAGAAAACTATTCTAACAAAACATTTCTAACAAAACATTTCTAACAAAACTTTTTTTTTATCCAATTTGTTTGATAACAACAATTCTTATAAATTTCCTGTTTCTCGTTTTATACCCGAATAGTTTAATTTTGATGAATTACTTACAAATTTAGTGATTTTGGATTTGACTGAAAATATTGTTTATTCTTAGTCTCAATGTTTCCTAATTTACTGATAAATCATTTTAACAATAATTGAGTTATTCGTGTATTTTAGACTTTTTTTCTCTAAATGTTGAGTTCATTCTCTGCTTTGACCCCAGTTTTTGTCGAATCTTTAGAATAAGGAAACCATGAATTGACAAATAAAGAGAAATTGTTGTATCATTGAGTCATTCAAATGAGAATATCCTCAGAATTATTAGGAAATATAAAAATAATTTATCGCATCATTTGTTTAATTGAAAGAAAATGATTGTAAAAAATATATTTCTAAATATAGTGGACGACTCACGTGGAGAGATATGCAACATATAGTGGTCCAAACGGCCAGACCTGCAAATCTTCACGCGAGGGACTGGAAAACTAATGGCGTCGGAAGAAATGTGAGTCATTCGTTTGGTTACGGTCTTCTTGACGCTCACGCAATGGTGGAGTTGTCTAAAGATTGGGTAACTGTTCCCACTCAGAAAATGTGTGAAGTCAGGAGTCAACCAATTGATAAGTAATGAGTCATTGAAATAATTGAACTCTAATTTGACTCATCATTGTTATAGATTGGTTCCAGCTAAATCTTATATAGAAATGTCGCTTAAGGTCTGTTCAAAACAAATGTTAAATTCCTATTTTGACCCTTTTTTGTGAGTCAGGTCTCCTGTGAAAATGTAAAGTTCCTGGAACACGTTCAAGCAAAGGTCACATTAACTGCCACACGAAGGGGTGATATTCACGTTTACTTAACTTCTCCTTCGGGTACGCGATCGACACTATTGGCTCAGAGACCAATGGATAACTCGCGGTCCGGTTTTCAAAACTGGCCTTTTATGACAGTCCACTCGTGGGGAGAAAACCCAAACGGCGAGTGGAGACTTGAGATTCATAATGAGGGCCGTTATTACAGTAAGTCTTATTGAATGTTGCAATAATCTGGTAAAATGTGACTAAATATTTGCTGAATTGTCTGTTTTGCTACTAATCAGTCTCTAGTGGTCTCCAAAGCATTTTTGGTACGACTTTAGGATTAAATTAATTGCTTTTAAATACTTTTTATTTAATTGTTTGAGTTATTCAGTTATTTTATATTTGTTTTATTGTTAGGTCGAGCTTTTCTTAAAGAATGGACACTCGTTTTATTTGGAACTTCTGTTAGCGCCGATCGAAGACACCTTAAATCAAAATCGACTCCAAATATGAACCCATCAGTGCCTTTGTCGACGTCAACACCTTTTGAAGACTTGTCGAGAATCATAGGCTCACAAAGAAGTTCCACAAAAGCCCCCATTTTCGACATTAAACATAATAATATAGAAGACGATGAAAATGGCGGTCAAATTCTGTCCAACAGTCAGAGCAAACATATGTATAATTATAACGAGGGTTCGTATCATAGATTTATATTACAGTCACCGATCAGTTTTATGAAGTGATTGGGAATTAGGATTTGGTTCATAAAATCGATAGTTTTTAGATTTTATTTATTCATTTATTATAGAGAATTACATCAATTAATTGAAAAAATCAGTTATTTTTGATGTTTTAATGAAATAAATGTATTTTATTTATAATTATTATGTTATCTAAACTATCAATTTATAAAATGTAATGATCATGGTTTTTAGGTTCATAAAACTGATCCATTTTTTCTATAGTTTGCATAACTTTGTTTTGAATATTAGGTTCATAAAATGATTGGTTCATAAAACCAGTACTTCATAAAACTGAACCACCCTTTACATTAGTGTCTATGGGAAGGGTTTTTGGTTTTACGAATTACTTCATACAAATGGTTGGTTCATAAACCAATACTTCATAAAACTTATCGGTGACTGTATTTAACAAAAAAAGGATTTTAAATTAATTCCTTGGAATTACAAAGATTAATTTATATAACTTTATTAGTAATTAATTTTAAAAGTTAGTCAAACATTACTATAAATTAATAAAATTCCGTTAATTTAAAGTTATTTCAAATTACATTTAAGTCATTCATAATTTAAATACAATTTTTTTATTCTTCAAGTCTTTGAATAAATCATAAAAATGGCAAAACTTTTTAAGTATATTTGTTGTTCACTCCTCTGCTGTTGTCCTAAAAGTAGAACAGATAAAAATGATAGACAAACAATAGCTAAAAATTCAAGTCTTGTTTTGAAGAAGTCTTCAAATGACAAAAGTATTGATAGACAAGAATTTATGGAAAAAATCATAACCAAAAAGATAACAATCGATGATTTGGGAGAATTCTTAATGATTTAAATCTTTAGTTATTTTCCAATAGAAGACATATTTGTGTTGAGTTATGTCAGCAAATAAAAAATGGTTGGGTTGATGTTCCAAAGATTGAAGAGATGCTTACCAAGATCATTGTCCAGCAAATGTTGAATTAGAAATCAGTTCAAAAATAATGAGTCGATATATTTCGTTACTTTTAGTATTTAATTAATAATCGAAGAAATATATTCATAAAAAATATTTGTAATTTATTTAATTTTAGTTAAATATAATATTTTTTTAAAAATTTTAATACATTTTTCATTATATTCTTACAAACTTAGTATTTCACTCATTAATACTTATTAATGAATTTATTATTAATTTATTTATAATTTAATTTAATTTAATGTAAAAACTAATAGGATATACTGTATCTCGAATTTTGGTAATTCAAAATCCTTTCCAAAAATGTTATGCTCTTAGACTTAATGGTTATAATTCTTTTAATTTTTATTTCATTTCATTTAAAAAATATTTTCTTTTTAATTAAAATTAATTATAAAAACAATGGCTTTAAGTAATTTTAGTCGATATTAAATATGGATATCTCTGAACCAAGATCAATCATTTAAACTCATAGGACATTCATTGGAGAAGTGGGGAATTATAATTGGGTTTAACTGTAAGTTTTGAATTCAGAGCTCAAATGTTTTTTTTATGTTTTGAAAACAAATCATTTGTTGACTCATTTTTAATGTGTTTTTTTTGATTCAATTTTTTAGATTCAATTTCAATGAGTTTTGATATTAAAGTTCAGTCAATGAATGTTTAGAAGTGAAGACTCAGAGATTAGTAAATGTTTTGAAATAAATTATCGTTAATTAACACAAAATGGCCTCAAATAATGTCCACTCGTTTGAAGACAATATGAGAAGAGACTCATTCGATGATAGGATTTGTGACGACTTGTCTGAAGAACTCTTAAAGTATTTATCGTTCAAAGACTGTCTAAGACTCGAATGTGTGTCCAAAAGGTTTCAAAAGACTATATTCTCGAAGACAACAAACCCTTTGATTATCGATATATCACTCAAAGACTGTATTAAGAGAACTGAATATATTTTGAAGAAATTTCAGACAATTAATTGTATTGAAGTCAGTTATTCATCGAATGTTGTCATAAATCCTTATTTTGTGGTCAACTCTTTGGTTGAAGTGATAATCAAAAACTGCAATAATTTGAATGAATTTAAGCCAAACTATTGTTTCAATTATTATATTTCTTCCGATAATTCAAAAATATTTTCCCAAAAGTTTGGCTTAAAATTTGATTCGGACTCAGAATAATAATTAATCCCAAATTAGTCAAAAGAAATGGTCAGACAATCAAATGAGTATTAATTCCTTCACTATTGGAGAACTATTTGGAGAAATTTAATAATTTGTTTTCAAAATTATTTTTATAATCTTTTTGTTTAATAAAATTAACTTTAATTTTATTCTTTTTCTTAATTTACTAATAATTGTATTCACTTTTATTTGTTAAGGGGTTTTCCTGATCTCTAGTATATATCATATGCATATAATCATATGATACAATTGACTTCAAGTCTCAGACTGAATGAAAACATAAACAAAACTTTTTCAAAACAGTTATTTTGTAATTATGTTTAACTCTAAAACCCATTAACTGCAGGCTTTGACTAAACACCAGTTAATAAAGTTTTATTTTCAAAACTAAACACAAGTTAACTCAATAAAATCATTAACGGTTAATGAAATTAATTGTATTTTAAACTTGTATATTAGTTGTAAAATATGTCAAGCAGTGATGGTCTTTATGGATACCAAAAACATACATGATGAATATTTTCTATAATCACTTTAATTAACTTTAAAATTTTTATGGAGCTAGCAATATTTATTAGTTATGCTCCTGATTTGAGGCTTTACAGCAATAATACAACGTTGAACAGTAAAGCAACATTACGGTAATCACTAAGAAACATTAAATTATCTTATCAATGTTGATTAGATAATTTTTGAATTAACTATACTTTTTTTATTAAAAAAATAAGAAATTTACCAAATAATAGTTGTTTTAATTTATTTGAAATTGAACTTTATTATATTTGTTCTGTTACATAAGTGTAAATTAACGAAATTAATTATAACAATTTCTTTAATTAAATAAATATATTTAATTCAATGATTACTATATTATTAATATAGTAATATATGGAATCAATATTTACTTGCACAATCAAAATTAAATATTACCAGATCCTATATACAATCTATAAAATAGGAACCAAATCAGGATCTAGAACTAGGAAGCTTTCATCTCTATTATATTAAGATAGTATTGTTAAGGAAATTCAACGAACATCTTATGAGAACAGAAATAAAATTCATTAAACTATTGCTTTTATTAAATAAATAAATAAATTAAACAATACGTAATTTTAGTGAACTTGATTGAAATCTTAATATTATATTGTGTTATAAAGGTTATATTAAATAATTATCATGGATATTTGAAAAGTCAAAATGAGTAAGTCTTTCAAAATATATTTAAAAAAAGTTTATTTTTACCTTGCAAGATAAACTTAAGTTTTCAAATAGAGAAAGTTGTCTAATATAATGCATGAGATATTCAATATTATAAACAACGATAGGAAAAATTCTATGAAAATTTATATGATAGATAGCTTGCTAACAAATACGTTTACATATTTTTGACCTTTTATGTATTTGTAAACCAAAGGCT
>JAQFZM010000792.1:0-24887 GCA_034695785.1 Galumna obvia | reverse complement strand
CTCTCTCACTCTCTCTCACTCTCTCTCTCACACACACACACACACACACACAAATACACACAACTGATATTGAGGTTAATTTTTTATGACGAACAAAATTAGAGGACAGAGAAAGCGACAGATAAATTCGTGGAAAAGATTGATTAACCTAGATGCAAAAGGAAGAAAGAATAATAAATAGAGAAATGCATGAGAGAGTAGTCTCTCAACGAATTAATTAGAATAAGTGTTGTGTTGTGCACTTCGGTTATGTCTGTATCTCTTCTAAACGAAACTCAGTTTTTTGCACAAATGTTTCACAAAAAATAGTGTTTTTTGTTATAACAAACAAACATTCAGTTATTGTTTGGGATTCAAATCAATATATGAATCAAATAAGAGATTAAATAAAATGACAGTCGACTTATAGCTCAGAAAAACTCAGAATTTTTTTGTTCAAAATTGAGTCTCGAATTTCAAAACTTATTATTTCCCAAAACTGTTCTCTTTATCATTTTTTACAAAAAAAGATCTCCTGGGTATGTCGTTGTTGCTATGATTGAGTTTCTGCTAGATTATTATTGAACATTTATTCTATTTGCAAGATTAAATTTTTAATAAACTCAAATATAAATATGAACATGTTGAATTTTCTTCAATAATAATCCAATATTAGAACTTATTTATAGATAGTTGACTTGGTGATTTCTTTATGAACTTATGTTTAGCAAGCTAAATTGAAAGGATTTGCTTGTTTGTCGATGTGAGAGAAGAGGCACAACCAAAGGCATTGGAGCCCAGAATAAATGAACCTGAGCATTGCATTGCCAGTCTTGCGTAATGTGTGCCTACATTTCAATGCAGTGCACAGTCTTTCAAGTATTTGAAGTATATATTCTGTATTTGGTTCACATATAGCGCACAGAATAGAAAACTGTGAGTTAACTGTGAGTCCATCCGTTCAGTCATAGAAAGATAGAAACAATTTTTTGGTATTCAATTCTTTTTGGTCTAAACTTTCGCTTATTTTTTGGTATAGAAATCTATTCTGTATTTAAAAAACAGTAGAAAACCATTTGAAGAGAAAAAAGTGAAATCTTTTAGTCTTTTGTTTTCTTGTTTTTTCATTTCCCGATTCAACGCTCGTCTTCTGGTCTCCAAAAGTCTGTTTAAACTGTTTTTTCTTCGTTTTTGAGTGAGAATTCAGTTCTCATTTCATTTGATTCACTGTTTTGTTGGGCGCTCACCATAAGAGAAGACTCCTCTAAAGAATACAGAAGTCAGAGCCTTAAAGAAAAACATACATTGGCTCAGCTCTCAGACGGCTTGATGTGCATTAAGAACAAGACTCTGACCTTACTTTCGTCAATTTGGATGTGGCTGTGCTGCACAGCCTTTGCAGATAAGATTGAAAACAAATTTCACTGAAATCCAGGAACACTTAACTCTATGTGTGAGTCCTAAGGATTATATGTATTTTCTATTTCTGTCATATTTTTGTGATTTGAGCCAAAACTTTCTTTACTCAAAGCATAGATTCATAAAAAGTTTCAATATTTCCAAAACTAACGATAATCTCATATATTCTCTATTTTTCTTATCTCTCTTTTACTCTTTCTGTGATTTTTCCCTTAAGTTTTACTTTAACTCTGAGCACAGAATTTCTCACATTTCCTTTCGCTTGTCTTCGATATATCTGTTATTAACTGATATTAGATATACGACTCAAGAAACGCATCTCTCTCTCTCTCTCTCTCTCTCTCTCTCTCTCTCTCTCTCTCTCTAACCTTTTGTTTCATTCTTTACTGATTTCATGTGTCGACTCTGAATCGGTTTTATATCAAAATCAGTGACTCTGTTGTGTCGAACAGTCAGTGTCTGTCCTCTCACGAGATGTATGTAAACGAAGAATAACCAGAAAAGAGACAAAAAGAAGGAAAAAAGTAAAATAATATTTATGTCGAGAATCTGTTGTTATAAATGGTTTGCGATTTCCTAACGAATCAAAACCAAAGTTAATGTGAAAATCATATTTCAAAAGCCATTTGTTTCTCAAAATATATTCTTGGTTTTTATCTCAAATAAAAAGTGAGCCGACCCTTTATTTTCTACTACTATTCAACTGTTTCTGATGTAAGTATTCATAACTTTTTATTCCTTTCATTTGGTTTTTTACTTTCTTATTATATAAAAGTAATTGAAGGATATTATGAACATTTTATTTTGAATCTTGCAAATTCTATGACATGCAATATATTTATCTTATATCTAATTGAATGAACAAAAGTATATATAATTTTGCTTTTTTTCAAATGAGATATTTGTCTGAAAAATATAGTAATTATAGAGTAAAACATTTGTCAAAACATTATTTCATTCATTTTATTAATGTTTGAAAACAATATATTAAAGAAATATTGAAATTTTGTTTTTACTTTATTTTTCTCTAAAGACATGAAAATAAATTAAATGAAAATATCTTTTATTTATTTAAAATATAAGAAACGATATCTTAAACACTATTTTAGACTTAACTATAATTTGGGTCCTTTTAATATACCAAAAGTTAAACTCAAAAAATAAGTTTTTTATTATAATTTTTTATATAAAATACTCTTTTTATGTTTATCTCAAATAAATGTGTTATTATATTCAGGAATAGTTTGAATATGAAAAAAATGTTTACTCAGAATATATTCATCAGATTTGGTGAAAGTATATTTTGAGAAATGGAATTATATTTTTTCTTTGCAAGAATACTTCCCTTTAAATTCTATTATATTTACGAATATTTTCCGTTAAAATCATTTGAATTTTAAAATAATAAATTCTATGAAAGATATAGCGATAATATATGAAATGAATGAGCAAGTAGCATCTTTCAGCAAGATAAATCCAACGTATGACACATAAATCTTATACCATTAAGAATATTTTTTACCTAGCTCAGATTAAAACAGAGAGATTGATGATTTTCAATTGATAGATCATTTTTCAAAAGGAAACAACACAAACATATAATGAAAGTTTGTTTTGAAAATTCTTCGATACTTCTTATTGTTAGAGACATCCCTGTTATAAACGAAATGCAATTTAATCTTTGAAAAATTATTGTCCTTTTATTTAATGTTATTCAATATATGGTCCTTATATTTATAAAGCATTTGAATATATTTCAAGAATTTCCAGGATATTAATTCTCTATTCAATATTCTTGAAGTAAATTCTTGTCTTTTTTTCATCTGAAAAATGTAAACGGATTCTACTCACAATCACCATGATAAGATCTATTTATGGAAAAAACATATTTCCTTACTGGTCATTGATGATTTCTTGTATAAACATGGCAATTTCAAAGAAAACCATTTCTATTTAATGTCATATAATTGAATTCCTATAAAAACTAATAAAATATATTAAGAATTATTTTCGTAATAATTAATAAAATCAATTATTAATAAATATTAGTAGAAAAGCCAAGATCATTCAATATAATATTTGTGAATTTCCAAAATTAACAAGATAATTTCGCTCATTAAATCGTTAAACTTTGCCAAATAGAAAACAATTTGTCCATGATAAATTGTTAATTTGTTTTTATATAAAATTTAAATCTTTAAAGCGCAAATAAACTTTTTACTTTATCAAGATCAATAACAAATTTTTTTATTTGTTCAGCTTTTAAAAAAACTCAGATCATTAATTTAGGATTAAGAGCAAGCAAAATTATCTTACTCAAAATCTTAGTTATTTTGCTCCCATTTCTCAATCCAAGATCATTCTTATTATTAAGAAAATAATTTGAGTTCTATCCTTTTTGACATTTACCTAGGTAGCATGCCAAAGAAAAATAATTGTTGTTGTAATAGAAAATGGTAAACACTTTGACACAAATTTGATCAAGTTATTATTCGTTATTCGTTTAACGTCAATAAACTCTATTATTAAAACCAATTTATTAAAGATAACATAGAATTATCTATGAAAATATAGTGACAAGTTAAGTACTTGTTTGAACATGTTTATTATCCCCAAAAACTATTATAAATGAAGATTAGTTTGTGCTAGTTTACAGTTCAATAACAAGATGTACACAATTCACGAATATTTTAATGATATTTTAATCGATTGAAAAGAAATCGATAGCCTTTTAATGCCTTTTATGAAATGTTTGAGAAATTTAACGACTTTTAAATAATCCGAACACTTTTTGAGCCAAAAATGGGATTTTCTTTTCAACTTTATTTACAAAAGAATTTTTTTTATTAGAGTTTAGATTAGAAAAAGGAATTCATTCTTTTGAAGAGTTAAGGCGTGAAAGTTCTCTCGCTCTTTATGCTCTATAACAGTTTTTTTGGGTCCTTTATATTTTGTATATAATTTGTTATCCAATTTATCTAGATCAAAAATTGTCTAATTAGAAATTACAGTAAAATTCATTAAATTAGCTGAGTTTCGATAAAAAATATTTTATCAAAAAAGTGAAACATTAAGTGTTTTTATGAGTAATTAATTTTTTAATGCATTTATATTATTGTAATTATGTCACAAAAAAATCCCTGAATTTTATCGAAAACAATTTGAATAATTTTCATTTAGCTATGTTTAGACATTGGATTTAAACTAGCAAATGTTTCAATAATGACCATGATTAAATAAAATGATTAAAATGATTAAACATTTTAACTATTTGTTATTTTAAACTCAATTATAAACTGTATTTATTATCAATTAAATTATAAATTGCGTTATATATAAGATTCTACTAAATAATACTAAAGGATTAAACATCTAGTTAATTTAATTAAATAGTTTAATTTTTTTTAAATTTTACAACTCTAAATAATTATGAACATGAGTAAAATATTTTATATCAGTATTTTATGCAGGTTAAGACAAATTAAAGTAACATGATAAAATATCTATAATAAAGGTATAAAAGAAAATTATTATTAATTCGTATATAAAAAATATATAACTTATAGAATAATACTGTAAAACCTATACTCTATATATCTTAATATAGATTTTAGACTATTTTATAGTATAATATCCTTTACTTTGTTTCCGGCGTTCGCTTTCCGTTATATCACTAAAGGATTTATATGTCACTAAGAATTTAAAGTTCATTTCTTTCAATTTTGAGCTTGCTATATTAAAAATGTCAAGTGTTAAGCAAACACTTTGTTATATAAGCATAAAAATAAACCCATAAAAAATTGTCTTGCTTATTAAGTATTTATTAAAGTACATTTTGACAAACTTTATTTAACTTGGTCCTTTTTAATCCTAAATGTAAACATTCTATCACTCATAAATAGCCAAGGTTCTTGAATTAGAAAGTAAAGTATATGACCAAGATGCAAATTCTTTTCGCTAATATCTTGTTTTAATTTAATTTCATTAAAACTACAAATTTATGGAAAATAATTCACTTCTTTTATAAATAATTGAAAGTTATTCATCAAAATAAGACCACAGTTGGCAACACATATATAATAAGCTTGCTCAATTCAATTAGAAAGTTAATTAATCAAGAATATATGACTAATAAGTTATTCTAAGCTCCAGAAAAAGTGAATTTTCGTACAAAAGGCTCAAAAGTATATAATTATTTTTCGTATGAAAAGACTTTAGTTTATGATTAAAACTTAATTACTTCAGAGAATGACTCGGATTAAGAGTAAGGCTTCAGATAAACTAATAAGTTGTGCTTTTTTTCATTAAATTTGCTAGTTTATGTCATATAATTATATTTTACAATATATTAAAGGATATAAATATAACTTTAATTATTATTTCTAATATATCTATCAATGTGAACAAGGTAGAGTGATATGTTTAACTGTAGCTAGATAATTTAATTTATATGCTTGCTTTTTAAACAAAGATCCTGGTAATAGTGTTATACATAAATGATCCTGATAAAATATATATGGTTTGACATTTTTGGCGTTTATTTCGAATAAATTCATATTAAATTGCAATGAACTCCAAGAATTTCCTGACAAATATAATTCACCTTGCTTTTTTATAAGAATTGATTGGTTAGTTTTATGGCATTCCATTTAATTGACTTTTATCGGTAAAAGTGTTGCCATAAAAGTTGGTTATGAAATAAGTAGTTTATCAGAACATAAAATGATCGATGAATTTACACAATTTCTTATCAATCATTTCTTTTAGAGATTTATATTTAATTGATTACAGTTTTATCCCAACATTTCGTGTTATAAATCCATTCTCGAGATTCTTATATTTTTATTCCAAGTATTTGATCCGAGGTTTGTCTCATTTGTTCAAAAAGAAAATATATTAATAACAAGTAATATATTTGTCGCAAATATATCCCATATTTTCAAATCAATTATTGTATCAAGGCAAAAAACATAATAGCCAACCACTTACATTGATTGTCCAAGTGGTGATTCAATACTTATCTTGCCCAATTATTCATTAAGGCCACTGTAATAAATTCTTTTCACCTTAAACTAATTGTGAGGCCCTTCTCTAACTTCTATTAGGAAATCCCTTCTCATTAATAGCCATTTCAATTACCTAATGGTCTGAAGAGGCGGTCCTTTGGGACTGTTCTCTGAGGACACATTCCAAGCACTGGGAATATAATAATTGAGAAAATAATATCCAAAAGATATAAAAAGTTAAGCATAAAAGCGATCAACTCTTTTGATATATTGAATAAGCTTTCCATAATTTGTCCATGGTCACTAAGCCAGGCAAAGCTTTTATCTAAAACAAATAAATGAGCCGGTAATTGGCCGGAATCACTCATTTAAGTTAGGAGACATACATTTGAATACATGTCTTGAATTCTCTTTTATAGAATTGAATTGTATTGAAGTCCATTTCCGACTCTTAATTCTGTTCGACAATTACTCTGAAGTTCAGTATTTTGTCGGCCATAACTTGGGCTCTATTTTAGAATTTGATTACTATTTATAATGAAAAGGTTTACCATAAATTGGAGCACAGAATACACTATTAATGAGTTAAGACCTCCGATAGACCGCATAAATAATTTTGCATTTAAGCAGAAAAACTTTTATTTTTGGTTGAAAACTCTGCAAAATATGTTATCAGAGGTATACCCAACGGGTGTTCATAAGAATCGAATGAATTTTTAATAGAATTTTTATATCGAAATTTTAATGAAACTTTATATAAGCTTAAAAAATTGCTTGATGACATAGATAATTCATCATTTGAATAATTTAATTTGTCATTTTTAATTTAGAAAATAATCATAATATAAAAATGACAATTTTTGTGGAATAACCAAGATTAAAACTTAAAATTTCAATATATATATGGATGAAATAATATGAAGACTAAACTAGAAAACTTAACCTCGGGATATTTATATTAAATAATAAGTAGATTTTCTTTAAAAACTAGCTTGGTTATCCCCTAATTTGCATAATTTGTGTTATTATATGCAAAATGTAATTCTATATAAACTTTGTGTTAGAATTTATGGATTAATTCGAGATCTTCTTATGATTAAAGGTTTAAAAACAGTAAAAATAAATTACAATTTTATCTGAAAACCCATAGTTTTAGTGAAAGAGAATATTTGCTAAAAGTTTATACCAATCGATATATTAGTGGAAAAATATTGTTTTCCTCTAAAACAGTGAATTTAAACGAAAATATATTTTTGTTGACACATTCATCCCTTACCATCCCTTTACGTACTATTGTTTAGTGAAAATCAATTTTTGAAATATGTTTTACTATAATATTTTTCAAACACTTGTTCTTCAAATATATTTCATTTAATAGTTTTCTGTTGTTTTTTAACTCTCTTTTCATTTTCAAGGCTTTAATGAATTTAACAGTAATTTTGTTGACAATATATTAACATTTTAATCGAATTCTACTCTTTTAGACTCATTAAGGCATTATTGGCACCAAAAATGTTGACTGTTTTGGCCGCTAATAACACAAATGTCTCAACAGAAGAAATTGTTAACAAATATTTTCCAGGTATTTATCTATTTTTCTATTTATTCAATGCTTTACTTCATTTTGTTTAATGAAATATTCCATGAATAATAACCTTGTTCAATTGATTCGATGTTTAGTTCTTTTTATTACTATTCATTTAATTCTAAAGAAAAAGTGAAAAATATTTGAACAAGATATTAAATAAACTATCTAGATAAATATGCTTCATTAAGAAGATTAGTATTAAACCAATGAATCTTATCTAATCTTTTTAAATGACCTTGCTCTCTATGTTATTGAATAAAAAGATGTGGATGAGAGCACTTTCAATGAGCTATTACTTGCAAGTTTATTTTAATACTCTAATGCACTTAATATTTCCATTTGCGGTCAAAATTGTATTTTTTTTATTAAGAATTTAGTTCTTTGAAAAAACTTTGATATAAAAACTTTTGCATTAAATTAATAACTTTTTGAACATTTATTTACTTTATTTAACGATTTTTGACATTTCTTTAAATAAATAGAAAAATGTCTATAAATAAGATTATATTCTTTAATCTTAAGTGAAGTCAATTTCCTTCAAAAAATCAGTTAAGAATTATAAATATAATTATGTTTGTTGCTTGTTATTAAATAATCTTGCTTAAAAACTTAGTTAAATTTATGAAAATATTTATTTTATATTTAATAAGGTTTATGTCAATAAATCCTTTAATTTTTAATATTTTTCCAAAGATAATTTCAAAGACCAAGTTAATTTAACAAGAAATAATAATAATAAAACTTTGCTCCATAAAAATTGTCAAAAAAGAGAAAAATTTCGCTCAAAAGAGAAATCTTTGAGTCTTTTCTTTTTATTTTCGTCTGAAATTTAGTTTCTTTTTGTTTACTTTTTTATGAAAATTCAATTTTGGAGACCAAAAGAGAAGAAAATGTAATCAAAAATATTCGACTAAAAGCAAAAAATTAATCCTATTATGAAAAGTTTGATTTTCTAAAAGCAAAATTACCTTTTATATTGTGTAGAGTGTCATTTGACTTTGAAATGTGCTTGCCTCTTTTATGCTCACCACTAATTTATTCTAGAAAATTGAAAACACTCTTATTCTGAGCTAAGTATTCACTTAAGAATACATCATTAGATGTATCTGAAGCTAATCTTTTCCTTTCTTTATTCAAATACAATAGAGAATAACCTAGTACAATTTTCATATTCAAATTAAGTATTCGCTTAAATGGCATTTGATTTAATTCGACTCTTCCCGTCTCTATTCCCAAGACTTTTACAAATACTAAGACTTTTTACAATTTTTTTCTATAAGTAAAACCATGAGCTCAGCATAAATTGTATACCAAATAAATCATGTTTTTCGACAAAAGTCTATATGAATTAATGGATGAGTTTTTCTTTATTTTCTACTTTTACTCTAAAAGGGGTTGTATTAGAAAAAATGTGTATTTCATGAAAATTATGAGAAAATTGTTTGGAGAGAATTTGCAGAATATTTTAAGTGATTTTTATTAGAAAAAGATATAGAAATGTCTGTAAATGGAATAAAAGTTATTGTTAAACATGGAATATAATACCAAGAGTATAATTCTTAAGATATTTGTGCCATAGATTTCAATTTCAAGAGTTTTAATAACTCGAAAATAGTATTTATACCCGAATTTAATGGCATTTCTTTGCAATAAAAATATATAATAAATTAGAAAATAATAACACAATAAATACGATTCCTTTCAAATAAATATTATATAAACTCGTCTTAAATGATAAGAAAAGCACTAAATTTCAAATAATAAAAAGTACTGAACAAAGAAAAAGATAATATTAGAAATGCTATTCATTGGGATTTGATATTTATATTTATCAACTGATCCGGCAATTCATTAATTCAAATAATCATCGATTAATTCTGAGCACAGAATATATGTATGTTTCATAAGACATAATAATTGATATTTAAGTCATTAATTTTAATAAAAATTCGCCGAAAAATGTTTAGATATTTTCTGACAAATATTTTATTCAATTTTGTTTTAACTTATTTTTCTCCACAAAAGAATCAGAATCTCAAGGGATGGCCAGAGGGTAGGAATCAGTAATTCATTTTAGTTTGTCTTGCTATTCATATGGAAAAAAGCCTTTCTTAGTTTACTTTTGCTTGAGTAATCATTGAATGCACAAGGGATTATATGTTCTAGATCAATATTTCTTTTATTTATTCAAATAAAAAAATAAACTTTTTTATAATATAGACATTATATAAACAAAAATGTCCAAGATAAATCAAATATATGCAAAACTTTATAGTGTTATTGAAAAGTAAATGATCCCATTCTTACAGTTTTATGACGTTTTTAACTATTTTTAAAACTTTTTCATATAATAAAAGTAACGAATAATAAAACAATTTTTTTTCGTAAAAGTATTCGATTTCAAGAACTCATAAAATCCATTGAAAGCTATTACTGGGTTTTAACACTATTTTACAGTTTAAACACTATTTATCATTTTTGTTATCTAGGATCTCAATGAAAAATATCAAGATATAACCTTGGTCATGCCTATTCAAATAAATAATTTATATGATATTTTCTAGATCAAAAGAAAGGCCTATTATAGTTGAAAACTTTTGTAAGTTTAGGTCTATTTATTCTCTACATAATAGTCCTGTGATTTTGAAATCAATGGAAGCGCGTGTGAGTCAGATATACTCAGGGGACAAATTGACCTAGTTATAATCCATGTATAGAATATAAAAATTATTGCAAAATCTATTGTAATACTAAAAGTTTCATAAAAAGATAACATAAAATATTAACTGAAATGAACTGATATTTTATTGTCAAACTTTGATTATGAGCAAGCTAGTATCTCTAGATTTATATTTAACTAGGTACTATTAGATTTCATCTATAAAATATATTGTTTTCCAAGAATAAACTTATGAGAATTTTATTCCAGGAATTTAATCTCTTTTATTTTTGATTTCAATTATAAATATACAGTAGAATGAATTTAATCTTGCATGTTTCTGTTATTTTTAATGATTTATAGTTTTGAATTCTGTTCGACTACTGATTGTAGGAACGACTGACCGCTCCATTAAAATGATTAATAATTGAAACGATTTATGGTTTCAGTCATTTATAAATTGGATAAAAATTTTACCAAAAATCTCGTCATTACTTATTTCAAGCATTTATTTTTGAGTAAAAAAATATATTTTGTAATTTGTTTAAAAAGTTTTATAATTTAATCCCAAAATAATATTTAATACAATAAAAGAAATGTCATTTTAGATAATTCCTGAAGTATTCTTTGAAAGTATATTATTATTATTTTTATTTATTTTTCAAATACATATTTAATTATATTCTGTGTTTAGATATTCAACTGAATTTCATTCAAATATTAATTTAATTTAATTTAATTTAATTGAAATATTTATCGCTTTAATAATCGTTTAAAAGGAGTTAATAGAAGTTATTTCTTATCTAAAATTGCTGTCATTTTTAATATAAATTTCAATATATTTGCCAAAACCTAATCTCAACTGTCATTCTTGCAACATATGTGAAAATGTGCAAGATCATTTGAAACTCATCAGAGCATAATTCAGACACTTTCACTGCTTTTAATGAAAATTAATTGAGTTTTCACTTTAATTAATATATTTTACGGAAACCATAAATGTTTAGTTATATATAATTCACTAATAATTTTAACGCATTTCTATATAATAGTATTTAATGAAAAATTTCCCAATCAATCAAAACATTCACTAATTTTTCTGAAGTCATATGACTTAAACTTTAATAAAATAATCGCTTAATGTGTAAAACATGAGATTAATTGCCTTCAATTCAAGCATTCAATTAATCAAAGGCTCGACAGACGACTAATTTAAGGAAATTTTCAAGTAATCACTTTCAACAAAACACTCTTTCATGTTAAACATTTGACCATGATCAAAGAAAAAAATAATAAGCAAAACATTGCAAACTTAACAAATAGACCATGATAAAAATCAATCTCTGAACGCTTTCAAAAACATGTCCTGTAATTGAATCTATCAAAAAAAGAAGACAACCAAACAAATCATTGTAAAAATTTCCGACAATTTTTCAATCTTGGCTATTCTAAAATATTCGAGACAACAACAAAAAATAGCGAAACGCTATCAAATAGAAACTCTATTTATCAAAGATTTCTTCTTCTTTTTTAGTCTACATTTCGCCAAATACTGAATAAATTACCCTGTCCACAATTTAGTTAACAAATGTGCTCTTCTCTTTTTTCTTGCAGAAGAGTCATCGTTCTGGATGTATGCCATGATCACATTGGGCTCATCTTTTATCGTATTCGTTGCGATCACAATATATATGATGTGGTATTTAATCAGATATGAATTGAATTATTTTTATCTCTTCTATTGAATAGTTTTTAAGAAGAAAACAATTGTTTTCATAGAATAAGATTTGTGTCTATTATTGAGAGGACGTATTCAGTCGTTAAAACTAAACATTAAATCTAATCTAATTTATGGCCCAATCGTTGAAACAGAGAATCAAAACAAATATAATAGTCGTCCGAATAATCCTATAAATAGTACTGAAATTGTTATCGATTAGAGTTTATATATAAAACCTTTTGTTTTGTGAGAGAAAAAGGAAAAAACTCTTCAAATTGTTTTAATCGTTTTGTTTATATCGAGAACTCATTTTGAGATTAGAAACCGATAGAACACATACTCAACAAAATTATATGAAATTTGATTTAATCGACAAAATTTCTCCAAATTGATCACAGGTCAAATAAGTGGCATAATATCGCACTTGCAGATTTAGATGGTGATTTAGATTTGATATGATCAAGGTACATCAATACGGTGGCCATAAAAAGCTATTCTAAATACTCTCTAAATATTCGTTTTTAAACTCTCTCTCATTCTCTGACTATTTCTCTCTCTAATTATAAGTGAACTTGTTCAATTTACTCTTAATAAGATGGGCAAGGTGTATCATTACAAATTTAGTACCTCATTCATTATTCTATTGCTTTTTAGATATACTATCTGGTTAAAAACAAATTTAAGTTAACAAGATAAACTACTAGAATAAAAACAAATATAAGCAAGTTTAGTTCATTGATTTAATTTACTCGAGACGTCCGCCCTATTCGTTTTGATAAATTATCTAGTTTAATTTGAGATTCCATTAAATAAGGCTAAAAATAGTCTTGCTAAATGAATTTATCTTGTTTATATTTGTTGCCAACACAAGACTCAACGCAAACTGAAATAATTAATGACTTTTATTCTCATTTCTCACACATTTTTCTCTTAATTTTTTCTATATTCAACTCATGTTTTCGGACACATTCTGTGCCTCTGTTTGTGTTCTTCCTTTTCCATTGGCATTACATAAACAGTTCACCCGAACGGCACTGACATAAGGTTTCATCGGATGTCTTTCATTAATAATTCATTGGTTAACTAATTCTGAAGATTTTCTTCCTTGATCCAATTTTTTTGTTCACTTAATCCCTGGAAAAATCTCATTATATATTAATATATTGTATACTAACGGCACAGGAATTCATCGTTTAAACAAACATCTTGTAATTTATTACTACATATTTATTCCGTTTATTTTAATTAATTTTTCAAAAAGATATTCAAATTATTCACTAAATATTGTAATTAAATAAACGTTTGTTTTGTTTCACTACAAAAAGTCTGAAAAATATAAAAATTGTATAAAAAAATAAATTCAATGAATAAATAGATTTTTAATAGAATTTTGTTGAATATATTAATAAAATATCAGAAAATCATTTTGAAAAACCAATTCTTATGGAAAATATATTCCTTTAATATATTATTTACTAAATAAATTATCTATCATGATACTTTGTATCTAAAAATAAAATAACAAGTTAACATTACAGCCCTGTAATAATTTACCAAGAAATAAAATTAAAAGAACTTTTCCACTTGAAAACATTAATAGCAAGATTAAAAGTTTGCAAGTAGTTTTTGCTTGAATAATAAGCTATTATTTAGTGTCCAGTCATTAGATGAGACCTATTTGTAATGAAATGAATTGAAAAAATGATTACAAATGTATTAGACATCACTCTTTTTAATAAATATAAGGTTTTCTGATCCGAAAGAAGGCATTCCTAAAATGACTGTCAGTTTATCACTGGTTTAACAGACATTCAATGAATTTGAAGATAAAAAGACCAAAACTATTGGGGAATCAATTCATGAATAATACTATAAATAATATTTTATGATATTTTTTAAGACAAATTGTCAGTGAATTTGATTAAAATACACTCAAATCCAGACATTTATTCTTTGGTACAAAAATTGATATAAAAATGAATGAAAAAAAAAATTGTATTTCATAACAAAAGTTTATACATTTATCATAAAATATGTCTCATTTTATAGAGTTTTCTCCAAATGAGAGAAAGAGTTATATATTTTGAAATTAAATAAAAGTTTTTTGAAAACTTGAGTCCAATAAAGTACAAATCCAGTGCTCATCACATACTCTAATGATAACACATTTCTTTAATAAATGGAAAACATTTTCAACGTTTAACACAAGAACTCCATTAATATTACATCGACTCAAGTATTCAAACAAACGGTTAATTAAAATCACTTTCAGTTATAAATTGAACTAAACTTTTAGTGAGACTTTCGATGATTTTTTCATTATTTCGTTATTCATTTGACGCCAAACTTTTAGTAATCATTTATTTATTAAATAATTGATGAGAACTAAACGGATAAAACTTTTACTTCAAAACAAGTTTTGCTTTCTTCTAATATAATATTCTATTAATTCTTAATTGACCTAGATAAATATTATATAAGCTAGATGAGATAGATATTCAATTTGTTCAATACCTACAGCTAAGTAAATTTGCCAAGTTCAATTGAAACTGTTATTTGAAGCGGAAAAATCAAATATTCTGTTCAAAAATAGAATATTCTTAAAAGGAGAGCATCTGTTGATATAATACCCAGGTAACTCTTTGCTATCAAATTCTTTGAGTAAACGATTTTATAAAAAAATGTTTTATATTCAAATTATTTACATTTGTATTGAATGTTAGTTTTCTAGTGATTAATGAGTGTTCCATAAATAGACACAAAATGGTTGTCTTCTGGTATTCTTCGCATACAAATAGAGAACAACTGATTTGATTGTGAGTCCATTTTTCATCAAAATTTCTTAAGAAGTGTCAAAGAATTACATTTAAATAAATAGGAGAACTCATATCAGATAACATTATAGGAGTTGAGAGTCATTATAGTCTTTGAAAGTTTTATGACTTCTGTCTCTTATTTATACAAAAAAAAGTGTTATTTTGTGTCATATCCTCTCATCTGACTCTTGATTTATAGTAGATTTGGTTGACTTTCACTCAATTTTTGGTTTTGTTTCGATAAAAATAAGACTAATTATTAGAGAATTTGATTTATAATAATTTATATAAACTCTAAGTAATAGATTTTTAAATTGCCATGCTCAATAAATGTGAATATTATAATTGTGCTAAAATTCATTTGTATTCACAAATAAAAATTTATTTAATTAGATAATGAACAAGATAAATAATTGTATAATATAATTAAATGATGTTAAGTATAATATCAAATAATAATAAATTTTTATAATTTTTTTTATTAAGATAATATTAAAATGTGCAAGATTATATTAAAAATAATTATAGTTAAGAAATACAAAATAATTTTAAATTTTATATAAAATTTTTTATTCTTATGATTAATTCAATAAATTTACAGACATTTTATGATAATTAAAATTTAACAAGTTCATTTAAAACAAAATAGTTTAAATAAATATAAACTTTATTAAATACTTTACAAAAATCCATAAATTCTGAATTCAGAAGAGAACGACATCTGTTTGTCGATATTCAAAGATAAAAGGAGTAATAGTTTTAGAGAAATAGTATTTTAATTCCTTATTATTAAAAGTTAATAATAAATTGAAATGTGTTTTATGTTCTAAATTGATATTAATTTAATAAAGGTAAAAATATGAAAAGTTATATTTTTTTTAAATTCAATAATTTAGTATATATTTTGTACTTTAATTATAATAATATCGAAATATTTCATAACTTATTGATTAAAAAATGATTAAAAAAGAATCGAATAATATATTCAAAGTTCTCTTAATATGGTTCCTATGAATAGGTTTTTGGGAATATTTTCTCGCAATTCATCCAAATTTTCGAGAGTTAAGTCACAGAAATAGTCTTAACATTTTGAATGGCTTTCATTATATTGTATTAATTATTTGTAAAACTAAATGGTGTGAACTGTATATCGAATTCAAATTCTAAATTGTCTCCAACAATACTCTCAAATTGTGGAGTATTGTTAATCTCGTGAACTTTATCGGTTAAAAGCCTTGAAATGATTAATTATTTTAAATAAATAATGGGTTTTAATCGAGATTTCATTAAAAATTGATAAATAAATCATTTATTCAGTTAAGAGTTATTTGAAAACAGAGTTTATTCAGAAAAGAGAATAAAATGTTTGATTGTATTAAGAGATGGCTTTTCAAAGACTTTTATAACACAAAGAGAATACTTTGTGACGACCTCTTGATTCTCATACTTAAGAATCTCGACTTTAAAGATCTGATGAAAATGAAGACAATTAGTCCTCAATTCAAGTCTTGTGTCGAAGAAGTCTTTCAAAGAAGAAGATATCTCTTATTGTGTTATATCGACAAATACTATCGCTTTGAAGTTTATATGAGAGAATTTTTTAGTCGAAGAACTCAAAGAATTGATTATAAAACAGAATTTCTCAATGATTTCAATATTTTTGGAAATTTTCAATATTTGAATTCAAGTGAAACACTAAACCATTTCAAAAGTGTATGCAATCAATGCTTTGAATTGAAAGTTTTAGTAATCAATTTAAAAATTAATGACAAATATCTCAATATTTTGGCCAAAACTCAGACATCAGTTGAAGTTTTATATTTGGGACCACTTTTGTTGAAAATGAAAATCAAAAAAATTGAAAGAATTAGTGATATATTGTCTGATATTTTTCTCAATATAATTATAGCTTTGAATTTACACTTTTCTAATAATGATTTGGAATCGAATTCAAAACTCATTATATTTTTGAAGAGGTTTTCAAAACTGAATGAATTAAGAGTTCGTCGAAACAAAAGTTATGAAAGTATTTTAGAATTCATTCCAACAACTCTTAAGAAATTAGACTTAAGATTTGATGAATTAGAGTCTAATGATTACAACGAAAAGTTGAAAAAAATGATTGAAAGACAAGAAATAGGATTCACTCATTTATCAGTTGATTACCCATTGAATGAAGAAATATTGGAGTCATTAAAATCAAAATCAAATCTCAGATCTCTTTATATCATTTGGACTGAAATTAAATTCTCAAAATTATTTGATTTTATTTTCCTTCAGAAAAATATCAGATATTTTTATATTAAGTCAAATATAAAAGAAATGTTTTCCGTGGATTTAGACATATATCGGAGTTATTGTTTCCCGGGAATACGAAAACTGTTTTTATCGGATATATATTTCAAGACATCAGAATTCAAATCACTTTTGAGATGTTTTCCAAACATTTTATATATTTATTTACTTTCAATTGATTTAATGTGTGATTGTATTTATTGCCAAAATATTTGTATTCAATGCAGTTATACCTGTTTTGATGTTTTGGGAAAAATTCAATCTTTGAAAATAATAGATTTGCATGAAATCTATTCAATACGAGTTAAATCTCTGAAAATGTTTGAGAATTTGAATGCCATCCGATTATGTAATACTTCTATTGATTACAAAGATTTGGTCCAAAAGTCTAAACAATATTGTAATGAAAAGTCATTCAAAATGTTAAGACTTTATTTCTGTGACTTAACTCTCGAAGAATTGAATGAATTGCGAGAAAATACTCCCAAAAACCTATTTTTAGAAAAAATATTAAAAGAACTTTGAATCTAATATTTAATTATATTTCTCTTTATATTCTTTTTAATTAATAAAAAATATATATTTCTTTAAATTATGACTCATTTATTATTTGTTTTTTATTGAAATGAAGGGAAATAAGAGTTATGTTTTATTAACACTAACTTAATTTTTGTAATTTATTTATTTATTTATTAATTACAATTTTAAAACAATTGATTTTAATATAATTTAACGATGAAATCTATTTGTTTTTAACTGTGATTTGTTCCACATTTGACTTCAGAAAATTCCGTAAAAACTATTCATAGAAAACATTTTAATAAAACTTTGAATATAATATATGATTAGATTTCTCTTTAAATTCTTTATTAATTAATAAATAAATTATATTTTATTCAATAAATAAATTTCACTTAATTTATCTTAACTTAAAGAATGAATTAATTCTTAGAAAAATTTTCATTTAAATCAATTAATAAACAAATATTTTATAAAACATTTTAAGAGAACATATTATTTGAAAATATATTATTTGATTGAATTTTAATTTAAATTTTTTAAATCTTCATAAATAAATTATATTTCAATAAATTATAACTAAATTATTATTTGTTTACTATTGAAATGAAGAAAAAATACGAGTTATGTCTGATTAACACAATTGACTTAATTTTTTGTCAATTAATATAAACTTAATTTTTAAATGAGTTGAGGCCTGAGATTAGAGTCCGATAACTCTATTAATGCGATATCGAAGTGACCGAACCTTTTGTCAGATATATTGAACTTTTCGTGTGTTGTAATCGAACGGACAGATGAAAAGTAGTCATCACGTGATCCATCGACTGTTCCGGTTAACACCTTTGTGTTGTTGGGTTAAATTCTACCAGGTTAATTTAAGTTTAACGTGAAACTTAGTTGCGAGTATGTTTAAAACAGGAAAAGTCATTTAGACACAAATGCAATGTTTTGTTATATTTATTGAATGCATTAAAAGTTTATTCTAAATATTCATAAATAATTTCTTTACTCATTCTTTAAATATCATAAATGATTAAACTTTAATAGAATTTGTTTCCTGAAAGAAACATATTATGTATAAGAACAGTCCAGGGTACTTCTCCCAGAGTCACATTCTTTCCGCCCACTATTCGATTCGAAACTCGTGTTTCATCTGATTTACTGATAACACACTTTTCTGTTTGAATATTCGGATAAACTTCAGCCCTTTTGCATTGAATCAGTCCAAAAATTATAAACTTGGTAAGATTTTGAAAGTCAAATGTGAAAAAACCCACCATTAAAAACAAATAACCAAGATAAAATCTTAAATATATATTTCATCGTTAAATCAATTAAAAATATGAGACAATAAATTGATCTAAACTTAAAAATAGTATTAAAACGTATTTACAGTCGAAGACCGATATCGTTAACCAGTTCGGGGATGATGATTTAGTTAACCCTATCGATTAGTTAACCATATCAGTAATTTTATAAACCTGAGTTTTATTCAATATAATTGGTTATTAAATATACAGGTAGCCAAATCTGTACAATAAAATATAATTTAATAACTATTTAGTAATATATTGAGTTTATTTGATTGAAATGTTAAAAATATTGTTTGGTTAACTGTTAACAACTCTAAATAAGTGGTGATTTTTTTCGACCAAATATTTCTGAAAATTATAGAGACAACTTGAGAAGAGTTAACCTGATGGTTATTTGTAAGCGAAAATTCAACCTTTCCTGTAATATTCATATCCATCTCTTATATGATATCTATTAATGACTACAAACTTTATTCAAAGATTTATTTCCAATTTATTTTCAACTGATAAATAATTTTGAAAAGTAAGCCTTAGAAATCGATTAAATAGGCTTTGAACATCTAATTCATTTCCTCTAATATTTGATGAATTATTAATTTCATGATTTTCTTGATATAAATTATCTTTCATTTACGAAAAATGTATATTGATGCAATTGGTCACTATTTACATATAATTATACAGTTTGTTCTCAAAAAATTCTAAACAATATCGGTTAGTTAACCATATTGTTTGTTAACCATATTGATCTCTGTTTACATACAATAACTGTTGTTTGTACTCCAGGTTTCATTAATGATTAACGCTTTTGGTTAGTTAACCTAAGTGGTCGTTGACCATACCGGTCTTTTACTGTACATAAATTTATTTTTGAAATCAAAATAAAAAATTGTAAAAATATTTTTCAACATTGTAGTGAACAATGATAGCAATTTATAACTAGTTAGTTAAAAATTGATTAAGTATAAAATTTATATGAAATCTTCTGATTGGGTAAATTTAATAATAAATAATAAAATTTAAAATCAAAAACTTTTTGCAAATTTATTATGTTCATTATGGAATAAGGTCTCAGCTTAATTAGATTTACTATGATATGGTACCGCGAGTTTCTTAATCTTCAATCCAGAAAAACAACCAGAAGTTAATACTTATTTTGTAGTATTTGAAGAGAGTGCCCACCTCTACCAAGAGCTCGACGTTTGGATGAGGATTGGCCATCTCCAGAGTTCAAAATATCTATAGATACGAGCGTCTAAGGCAACCATAAACATTAACAAAACACACTTTTTACATTTGTTTATTCACATATAACATGACAAAATCATTTATGGTTATTGTTTATTATAAACAATAATATAAATAAAAAATTGGACGTGAAATAATTGACGCTAAGTCTCACTAATATATTGAACTAAACATAGCGTCATACAATGTCATGAAAAGTAGAGGTACTTAAAGTTAACTCCCTATGTGGAACTCTGGCCATCTCTAGTAAAAATGATGGAACAGAAGAAGAATGAAGGGAAATCTAACCTTACAATGTGGCTCTAGATTTATGAGATCATTGCTCAAGGAAATAACAGGGATAACGATGAAAAAATTAAACAAGTTATCGAGTCATTTGAAGAAGCCGCATAAAGTTGTACATGAATTTACGACTCGCTAATCGAATTAATGATTGGCATAACATTACATAAGATCACAAAGCAAGATTCTCAAATTCAATTGATGAATTTCTCCTAACGGAGAATATTATGAGATCTAAACAGAAGAATTTAGACCTTGAGAGTTATTGGGAACAAAAGATAGGTTTGATTTTAATGACAAACCCTTCATTGGCTGAGAAAGAGATTATGCACCATCTCTTTAGTAGTCTTGATAATTACAAAGAATAAGGTATTAAATGAAGTAATCGTTCGTAAATGCTAAACGGTTGACGAATTATACTTTTTGGTTAAAGAAATCAATGAAATTCAAAAATTTCCAACAAGAGCTAAATTATAGTTTTCAGAACAAAGGTAGATACACAAATTCTTCACTTGATACTCAACTCGTTTACAATACAAACTGGAAATTCAAATACAATTGGAAAAGTAATATTAGAATAAAAAAAATAATGAAAGTTTTAAAAGCTATGTTCCGAGAAATGAAAGTTACACAACCAGAAAGTAAAGAAACTAATAAAGAAAAATACTTTGAAAATTTAACAAAAAAGGAAAATCAAAATGTTAAAATGAAAGTCTCTGTTAAATGTTTTGCTTGTCGATAAAAATTAGAAAGGACATTATTCGCGAGTTGGTAAAAATAAAATACGAAACAACAATTATCAAAACAAGTGAAAAGATGAAAAGCGAAAATAAAAAGGGAGAGTTATTTCGCTTACTACGACAAATCTCCCGAAAACTCTAAGACATTGCCTAAAATTCCAGTATTAATTAATTATCTTAAGTTTAAAGCTATATTGGATACAAGATCAACTATCTCTTTAGTACATCCTAAAGTTTTGAAAAAGTAAAATCATATATAAGACAAAAAAATGAACAAAAATTTGATTACTTGATCAAATTCTCACATCGTTGGAAATTGTTATTCATTTAAAGTAGAAATGGAAGACCAATTGTATATTCATGATTTCTATATCTATGATAAACTCAGATTCGATGTATTATTATAAGTTAATTTCTGTAGAAAATCAAATATGAAAACTATATTCGACAAAAATGACTTTAAAATAACCCAGTACGATATTACTTCTAAAGAAAATTATGCAGAAATTAAATTAAAAAAGAAACAAATTTTACCCTAAAAATTGTAACAAAATTAAAAGGACAATACTGAAACCAGAACCACTGGGAACCGGGAAATTTTAGTTGTTTTAAGCTCAACACATCCCAAGAAGTAAGAATATATAAGAATTTTTTCCGAGCACCCTATAATAAAATCACCAAAAGGCGTCAAATTTCGACTTTTCAAGTTGATTATAGAGGTGATATTACCATCAATATACATGTTCTTAAGGGTGTTGATTACGAATATCTCGGACAGAAATCGCTATGACTTTCAGTTCACTAATTACGATATAAAAAATTTATGTAAAACCTTTTTGTCAGTTACAAAATGAATAATTAATAAATCAATTATAGATTTGTCCCTCCCATCTACCCTAACTCGCCCATACTCACCAAAAAAATAATTAAAGGTATAAATAAAAATGTAAAATAAAAATAGTAAAATATAAAAAACCAAAAACGGAAAAATATATTCACAATAATAAGAGGAAGCTTGAATTTCTATTCTAGTCCTTATGTCACAGGCACATCATCAAGAAATGAGGCCGATATTGCAATCTCGTCTAGATGGAAAGCATAGCCAAGATACCATAGAACTGTGGCTGTGTGTGCACAACATTCACAAGTTTCACCTCCATAAGGGCAAGAGCAGAAATATCCAGATAAAGCCTCGGCACCACTCTTGTCACGATTTATCAAAATATAAACGAAATATCCTGTCGAAGAGTGGTGTCGAGATTGAATCTTACCTCGGACTAACATTGGGTTCATAACTGAGTCAAAATCATGTGAACTAAGCGATAGAGGTTCAACGAGTCTGCAGACCTCTACCGTTTAGCTCCTATTCCTCCTCACATGTTCAGCGTAATAGGAGTTAGCCTGACTCAGTTGATATGAACCCAATGTTATAGATCGAAGATCAGTCTCATCCAATCTAGGGAATTCTAATTCACTACCATCACGTCCATCTATCGATTGGAATGAGGCTGATTTTCGAATTCAGTCCTTGCGCTACCACTAAATCACCGAGCTTATTCAACGCATCACACCGGGATAACATTGTTTCCGCGATATCAATCCCTGCTCTTTTATCTGATTCTAGTGGAGGATGGAAAACGTTCAAGATGGCGCAAGCAATCCTGAAGTCTTCCACCATATAAGAGAGGGATATATTGGGCAATACCTTGTCAAAACGCCAAAAGATCGTTTTAAGATGACGATTTCTGGCCTCAACAAACCAACGGCATTTTGTGACAAGGCGTTTTGCATTTTCCCGCTCTGTAGATAGACTTTTTCCGTGTTTAAGAGCAGGCATTTGTACAACTAGGCCCAAAGCCGTCAGAAGTTCGAAAGCATCGCGGAAATCTCTATCGGCTATACAAATATCACCGGGTCTCAAAAAATCTATAAGAAGCTCTCCAATATCCTTTGTGATGGTTGCATCATTTGTATTTGCTGTATATGGTCCGAGAGCGTCAACGATGTAACTATCTGGGCAAAAAATTTAAAATGGCTTTAAGAGATGGCGATGTTTGTGACCACTATAACTCTTTCTTTGAAATGAATAATTAGAACACTTCTGGATAAGTGCCATCAAGAACGACAGCGACTTTTTTCCCATAACAAAAGAGTCCAAGAGTTTCTGTGGTTTGGTGAGTTCGTACAATATCTCTTAACCCGCACCGGGATAATACTAAATGATTGCCCACAAAATCACCAGTTGAGACACTTCTGGCTTTGGCCATTAAATCACCGGCTGTAGAAATGGGGACTAAGCCATGTCTGCGAGTCTCTTACTGGTTTCCCCAGTTCTACTATTTGCTAACCAAAGATTAAACACTGTTTTCGAGTTATTGACATTTGTATAAGATGGACATTTCTAAAGATGCTCATGAAACTGGTCCTTGTTTCGCGCTGTCAATTCCTCTATTCTTTGGTCCGGCATCGTTTCTATTAACTCAAAGTCCGGAAAAGGCCGAATTTCAGTATTCCCTATTAAGTCGACCATTTCCTCTATTAGAGTCGGAGAGTAGTTTTTTATTGCTGGTTTGAGATAAGACTAATCTTCTCTCTTTAAATACTTTTTACAAGAAATAGCATTTAAAAGGATGTAGAAACGATGTTGCACAAGTACTTTCCTTCTAAATAAACTCCGGGATCCCAGAAAGCTGCTCTGATGCGTGCCCAAAAATACATTTAAGTTTTTGGGACGCCATTCATGGGATTTTAAAGTTGATAGACTCCTTATCATCTTGAATAACTCCAGAATTAAGAGCACATTTCTGCTTATATGCCTCTCGACTACAAGTAGAGCATATACTCATGCGCTCAAGAGAAACGTCAGAGTTGTTTTCTGTTTGTTTAATGATAATAGACTTTAAAAAACTCTGGCGTTTCTCTAGAATGAATTTCCGGAGCTATTCCTTCCCCATTACCGTCAAAGCAAACTTCATGCAGGATCCTGGCTTCTTGCCACATCCTGGGCAATTAAACCCGAAAGTCCTGCCAGGTTGGACGTCGCCAATTCCAAGGGATCTTCTATATCTGTGTCCGTGTCCAGGCCAGGGTCAAAGTCTCCAGGGTTTGCCACCCCTGAAGACCGTTCGGGAGAAAACAATCTAATTTTTTATTTGTACAGTTAAACCTCCAAAGAGTGAAACCTCCCAAGAGTGAAAACCTCTCATGTATGTAGATTATTTTAGTCCCGAGTCCCAATTGATTAATTTACATTATAACTGAACCTCTGATGAGTGAAAACCTCTCATCTCTGAAGTTAAT
>JAQFZM010000791.1:0-24972 GCA_034695785.1 Galumna obvia | reverse complement strand
AGAGAGAGAGAGAGAGAGAGAGAGAATTGTATAGCAATTTAGTAGTTATAAAGAGTGAAATGTTTTTAACAATTTTAAAAGATTAGTTCTAAACGCTTATACCGTTTCTATGGAGTGAGAGATAAGTAGAATCTATTTTTTTGCTGAAGACAATACGTATTCCTTTACATTATTGAACGACTTTAAAATATGTGCTCTATCATGTTTTTGAATCTATAAATGTGAAGGATATTTACTTAACTTAATATAAAAATTTGCTAGATTACAATTCTTATTCTTTTCAAAAGATTATTTGAAATAATTTAATTTAATAATGAAATACAAAAGAAATTCATTTTTTGTTTAATTTATTTTATCGATTATTTCACTAAACAAATACACTTTGTATTGGAATTCTTCTTTAAATTGATGAACTTGGACAATTTACTTGTAAATTACAAGATTATATGTATTATTTATTTTGTTAAGTAAATAATTGTTTGATATTTAAATTTTTGAGAAAATTTGTTTCAATGATTTATAAATCATTTTTGTATAACAATTTATGTATTATTTGTTTTATAGCTTTTTCTCTACTGAATGAGAAGAACTCAATTCAGGATAACTTTTGGTCACCACTTATGGCAACAAATTTATCGACCCTTTGGTTGACATTAATTTTATATAATGTAGTCATTTATCGAAGATATTTATTAACCGAAAATATTCCGAATATAAGAAACAATGAAAGGACACATCTTTTGGGATGAGAACAATATTTTTCTAAATGATCTAGTTTGTTTTTATTAGTTTATTATTTTATTATATTTATAACAAAATCTATTTTTATATTCAAATTTTAGGAATTATTTATTTATAAATTATTTTTATAAAATATTCAGTAAAAATAAACTTGTTCGATTTCTTAAGAAAATTTCAATAAATCAATATTTCTTGGTAAAATTTTATAAATAGTATAATTTATAAATAATAATTAGATATTTATAACAATAAATATATACCATTAGATATAAATAATTAATTAAATTTGACAATAATATTTATCTTGCTAATAACATCAATTAGGTTATTCTTAGCTAAAAATAGCTAGAACCAAATACTTCAATATACTAGTAGGAAATTAACAAACCTTTTTAGTAACAAATGAGCTAGGTCATTGTGTGATAATAAGGCACTAATATTAAAAACTACTACTCAACACATTTCACAAATTAATGTAAATATATTTTCTATTATATACTAAATATTTATGTTTAAAATATTTTTAATTTGAGGCTATATTTTAATACTTTTAGTAAAACATTGCTTTTAATATAAAATTAGTGTTTGATTTACACTCCAATAGGAAACCCATTAAATATATCCTCATTTGAATTATATTAAACTCAAACAAATATACGATTTGAGAATTTAATGGAATTTAATTAAAAGCATTGATTACGAAAAGTACTAAAAAATAGCCTCAAATTAAAAATAGTTTAAAACATAAATATTTAGTATATATTAGGGAAAAAAATATTTATATAAATTTGCGAAATGTGTTGTATATTAGTTTTTAATGTCTTAATATTTCTACTTAAATAAGTTTTTAATCAAGGTCAATTTATAAGATGAATAATCTCAATTTTAATCAAAATTGAATGAGTTTATACACTTAACCTGATAAAAAACTAAAGTGTAATGTTGCGAAATTATCTTAAATTCCATACATTTAACATATTCTGGTTTTGTCAGATTCTGTTAAATGTTACTCATTTTACATGATTTACAAATATTTCCTTTCATTTGGGAAATGTTCTTTGAATCTTGGTAATACTAATCAAAGCTCAAAGCATTCCAATAATTATAATAGTTGCAATGTTTTAACAAATTTAATATTTATTCTTCTTTGTCACTGCCTTTGTTAAGATTTTACTAAGCAATTGTTTCTGGACCTTTTATCTAGTTACTTTAATCAACAATATGTACTGATTGAGTGGCTCTCAATATTTGAGCTGAAGAACAGCGAAACTATTATTTCGTTAAAATGTTTAAAAATATTGAGAAAAATAAACTCTAATTCAAAGTACTTATTGATAATTATTGATAAGTATTAATAAATAATTTATCTAGATTCTTCAAGGAGAGCATAATAAACTACTTAATATGTTATAATACTTTGAAATTTTAGTGAATTTCAGTAATTGAAAAAACCAAGGTTAAATTTAAATGGTTTTACAAAAACATATTAAACTTGAAAAACATATTTTGATTTAAGCCAACTGTTCCTGGATAAATAATTCGTAAGATTTATTAATTTTGAAAATTTGCTAAAAATAAATAAAAATCAAATTCCGTTTCACAAGAATTTAAGAGAAAGAAACAGATGAGTACATGAACATATTAGCCAGATGGTTTTTAATAAAAATCAAACATCAAATATTGTCTCAAATTCTTATTTTTCTAAACAATTGATGCGTTATTCTCTCTCTCTCTCTCTCTCTCTCTCTCTCTCCTCCCTCTCCTATTCATTTCTATTCATTCTTCTCTTTATTTTCCTCGAATAAGTGATGCACTACTTTTATGTCTTTGGAGAGGGAAGGGGAGGGAGAGAGAGAGAGAGAGAGAGAGAAATGCTGTGCTCATCACTGGTTTCGTGTTTACTTAGTCGGCAATCAATCAAAAAATGAAGTTTTCAATTATATCGTAATATTAAGCCTTAGATTTAACAAAAGAGTAATCATTTGAGAGAAGAGAATATTATGTGAATTATATTTTAATGAATAACCGTCTTATTCACATTATTTGATTATGAAATATACCATGTTTATTCAGAATTATTAGTGCATCTATCAATTCCAAATATGTATCATGGTAATCAAATATACTTAGAATGAACAAATTTATCTAGTTACATTAGAATAAGAAGAATAAGCCATCTAACAAAATAAGATATCCTGAAGTAAAACTAATAATAATTGAATTTCTTGGAAAAAATAATTACTAGATCAAATTGTTTTCACTATTTTATTGATATTACTTTATTTGCTATGTTTTTATAAAAGACTACACTTTATTCTGTGCTCTCCTTTTATTACACAATATATGAATAATTCGATCGATAGTCATATCTGAAGTTAACCAATAAAACTGTGAACAGAATATAACGCACAGTATATTCAACTCAATATTTGCTGTCCATAGCGTTACACTCCTTTACAATTGGGTTAAACATTGATTTGAGCCATTAGTTTAATGTTTTATTGTTGCCTTGCTTATTGCCTTGCTTAATTAGCTTCTCCTGCTAACACACTTTATCAACATTAATGTGTAATCCTTATACTTTCATGAATAATATAACATGCTCGTTTTATATAATTCCATATGTAATTAATATACGTGACAATAGTGTAATAGCTTTTTTATCTAGATTAATTTTTTATGTAAGAACAATAACAAAAATTTTTAGATAAGCTTGCTAATAAAACTTATAAAAACTTGAAATTCACATAAAAATAATAAAAATTTAATATGAAAAGCGCTAATTGGACTATTTATCCTAGGCAATAGTCAAGTGGTATTATAATATTTAATGGTTGGCTGTCTATACCCCCGGTTATTGTGCACAGAATAGATTAGATTTCGTGTAAAAGTATTATATTTCACATTTTATTGTCTATGATTTTATTAAAAATATTATTAATTTTATTAATTAATTTTTGGATTATTTTTAAATATAATTAATTATTGATTAATGATAAATGAATATAAAAAAATATGAGTCATATTATATGACTCCTTTGCATGAATTCTGTGCTCACTTTTAAGAGCAGAGAATATCTAAAAGTCAAATATAAAAGTATTTTCTCTATTGAAAAGGATTCACATTATTCCTGTTCTTATTTATATTCAAATTCACTTAAATTTCATTTTATTTTTTAATAAAAATTTTTTGTATTCATTTCAAAATATTCGTTCTTAAAGTTATCAAATGCTAACTTATCTTGCTATTTTTAATTTAAAATGTGTCTACATATTTACCAAAACTTAATGAATTTAATCAAAAGCCAATTATAAATTTCTTATTATAATATACAGTGAAGCAACACTATTGAAAATGGCCTATAAATGACCAAGGATAATCGTGATAAGGATAAGTTCTTTAAAAATATAAAAAATATAAAAGACATTAAATTTTAAGGACAGGACTATTTGTGTAAATGGCTTTACATTCGAAATATAAAGGCTTTAGAAACCATTATATTTAGAGGTTCTACTGTATTATCGATTAGGTAATGATGTTTTGGATCATTCAAAAAGTTCAATGGCTAACACTGAAGTCATTTCATTAATAATAATTAGAAATAATAATTAAAATACTAATGATTTAATCGGAAAAAAGTTAATTAAAATAAAAGTAATAATACCAAGGTAAGAATCTTCATTATATTTCACTAACCACCTTGATCATGCTTTGAAATAAAATTAATTAAATCAATTATTTTGGTAACAATAAAAGGTTAATAAACTTGCAGTAAGTTTAATTACACCAAGCTTAATTTTAATTTATTAATTAATTTACTATTTTTTGAAGTAATGGTGAAAATTCGAAGAATCTTTCTTTCATTTAAGTCATACTCATTTGATATGTGGATGAAAATGAACACAATTAAAATGAACATGGTAAATTCAATTGTGGAAAAGTCAAGGGATTTTACCGGATTAGTTGAATTCGAGAGGTTTTCCATAAAAAACTATATTTTTGTTTATTCATCGCTTGAGTCTTATGTTAAGAGAGAGAGGGTATCGACTGTCAGACTTTGCAAATACTGGTTTATTAATACCCTGTTTGTATTGTATGCGGTAAAGTTTGCCTTGCTATTCTTCTATAATGACCTACATCTACTAGCTGAACTTGGTGAATTCTTCCATATATTTTATAAGGCAAAAATATTTGCCTCATTCTTTTTTACAGCAACATTTACAGTAACACTTTGTGTGTTTGTGCATGGTTATTTTGAATGCAAGTCAAGACTCACAGCGTTGGACTTATTGTATCACTTGAGTAGAGGTCGAGATTCTCTTTTGGAAGAGAATAATAAAAAATATTACTCCATATCATCATTCATAGTATACCGGGTGTTTCGTCAACAAATCACAATGTTTACCTTGGCCATTATACTTGCTTATGCTTTTGCTGCACTCATGGTTTTGATTGATACTGAAACACATGTGAGCAAGGCTCTTTTAGCCATTAATCTTGTGGCAATGACAATTTGGACAAGGCAATTAGTCATCGTTGGTTTGAGCCAAACGTACCTCTTATTTATTCCAATCCTTTACCTTATATTCAAGTTTAAGGAAATAGTTGTCGAATTGAAAAAAGGTATTAAAGAGAGAAATTCGTATTCCATTTATCACTCAATGGTTCGACACAAAGAAGTGACTGATTTGACACAACTCTTGAGTCAATACAGTAATTACATAATCGGTATATTCTATACGATGGGCGCCGCCCTTCTCGTCATTCTCCTCGATATAATAGTCGACCCTTTTCTCGACCTATGGATCCGCACAACTCTTATAGTGGTGTTTATAACACTGTGTTTCATGTTTTTCCCGGTTAACCTCATGTCTGCCTCCATATCCACTGCAAACAAATCTATAGCTAAACATTTATATCCCATTTTTATCGATAAGTATTTCAGAAATTTATATCCATTACTCAAAATCGAGGCTTTCATTGTTAGACTCAACACTCAATTTATTGGCTTTTCCTGTTTTAACATGTTCAAATTTAAGAAATCATCTTTTCTAGAGTTCCTCTATATGTTAACCACTGTATATGTTTTAATTGATAAGTTTAATAAATGATTATCATGTTCATTTTTTTAGATAATTTATCAGTTTATGTGAAAATAATACAAATTATTTAATTAAATGTCAATCTGTTAGATATTTACCAAGATCAATATCTTGAATCGAGTCTTATCCCCGTCTTTAATGAATAATTCATAAGTTATGGAATTTTTCTAAAAGTCTGAGCATTTTATTAATAACATAACGGTACTAAAGCATAACCAAGGTCAAATTGAAAGGCTAGCCATAACCAAGGTTATATATAGAGGCCTTTATTAGTTTCTGAATATTTTTGAGATACTGCTATAATAAATACTTACTTGATCATAAATTATAATTTGTGCTAGATTAAATTTAAATAAATCATCTAATTTATATATAACTCAAATAAATAGTTCAACAATACCTAGATCATTTTGAGAACACAATTAATGGCTTTAATTTAATCATTTTGTAAAATTAACTTCTCAATAATTGATGTATGAAGAAGTGATCATGGTAACATTGGTTCCGGGTTTGTTTTTTTTCTGTTGTTTATTATGAGTTAATAGGAATAGATTTCACTAAAACTCAGCTCTACTTTAATCTTATAAACTGAGTGTTTATACCGTTTGTTAGTAAAGAACTGTCAGTTCATTAAACAATAAATTGATGGCAAAATTACGATTGGTTTTAGTGTCATATTCTGTGCGCCTTTTAGTGGTCAGCATATAAGCAGCCATAAAACGACAGATTCTATTTGTCTGATTAGTTGCCGGAATTGCTTACATATCACATAATTATAGTGACCAAGATTAATGTCAATCTCTCCTTTCTTGTAGATTAATTTCCTGGGATCACCAAGCCAATTGCTGACATGTAGATTATAGCTTTAATGTATTTATTTTCTTTTATATTTTAGCTTCTAATTAAATAGTGATAAAACTTCACCAAGTTCATTTTAAAGGGTGATTCTCTACCTTGACCATCTCAGATAATATTTAATTACATTTGAGTCAGTATATTTTAAGCAAGGAAAATTTATGCTAAATTTATGCTGAATTATGGATTTTTCTGGAATTAACGGCTTTCCTTTTTTTATAGTTAAAATCAGCTCTTATTCTGTGCTCTCATTCTGTGCACTTTAATTGTGTTTAATATTTTTAAGCGACTCTACACAGAGTGTATTCTTGAAGGTCTTAAGTTAAGTTATAAAGAATAGCATAGAATAGCACAGAATAACAAAGAATAGCACTCGTCAGCAGATATTGTTTATGTAAACTTGAAAATTGAATTCCGAGTGCAGTCGGAGTCTAATCCTTCACTTGTTTTGAGATTTTGAAGAAAAAAAATACTAATAATACTTTAGTCTGAATACGAATTCAAGTCTTATGGAATACAAATTGCTTTTAGACAAAACTCTTATGCCTTTCAATTGTTTTAAGGGTGAATAAATTTATGCTGACCATTATCAAGGTATTACGACTTTTCAAATATTTAGCTGACTCATTTGCTAGCTAAATTGCTCAATTTAAATAGATCTTTTTATGAGAAAGGCAAGTCAAATTAAATTAATTTTTCTAAAAAAATCATTTAAAAAATACTAGGTAATTTTAGGGTAAATTACTAGGGTAAAAATTTAACTAGACAAGAAATAGTAATTTAAATAATCATTGATAATTAACTATCTAGCTATACCCTGTTAATAAATTATTGAGAAAAATTAGATTGATAATTTTTATTTTTTACAAATATGAGAACGTTATTTGAACCAGCATGACCCGGTTTATACATTAACTGGCTCTAAGTAAACATACATCAATAATATTGAGGAAAATTGATCCCAGCTATCATTGGTTCCATCAGATTGAATGAGTCTTTTCATTATTCCTTTAGAATAGTATGTATTGAATAACTGCTGAATAAAAATATATCCGAAAAGAAATAAAAGAAATTATTTTTTATTAGAGTTGACTCTATTTGATGTCCAAATCAATAAAATAGAAAAAATGAGAGATTCTATGAAAAATGATTCGGATGTCATCAGAAACATCACTAAAGAACATTTCCAGAGTGGGAGCACCAGACTATAGGCCAAATAATTTTAATCTTGCACATATTGCACAGTAATTGAGGAAAAACATCATTCTATTAATATATCTTGATGAAAAAATCCACTTTAACAAAAGTAAGATCCTAAATATCCAAGGGGCATGTACTTAATACATTAAATCATTTATTTTATCATGGTATTTTCATTTTGAACAAAAATAAACTTGCCCAATCAAATTAGCCAAAATAAAATTCAATTAAATGATTTACTAAAATTAGATTACCTTGTTCATTACTGTCAAATACAGAAACTAATGTATTATATAGAGTTTAAGCAAACTAAATTTATTGCCTTGGTAATTTTCTATATTCTTCTATTTTATGTCACAAACAAATGACAGCAAATTTTATGTCGAGATTTCTGACAGAAATAAATCCTAAATTTGTTTCTGTTTTTATCATTTCAAACAGAAAAATAGGTTATCCATGAATTCAATTATTAAGTCAAGCATTTTATTCAATGATAAATTTATTATTGATCTTGCTATTTATTTATTGTATGTTAAACTTAGAAAATTTATATTCTATTTTCTATTGAAAAAGTGCTCTGAATTACAAATAGAATACTTCGGGTAAATGGAATTCTAATGAAAAAAAAGACGAAAAATATTCCCTGGTGACTTAATTTGAAATTTATTTAAAGCTCTATATATAACCAAGGATAATATTTGTCTAGAAATATTTCAATCAATTGATCTAAATGAAAATTTGATCCCATTTAAGTCTAATAGAGAACATTTAATATGTCAATGAAACTTAACCTATAAAATTTAAGTAGAATTTATTCCCTGGTGAAATATAATATTACCATAAATAAAACAAATCAAATAAGCATGGTAATTTTTTTTATTAAAATTTGATTCTCTTTTTTATAATTACAAATCACAGAACATTTAATAATAACAAAGAAATTACTCTTTAAATACAACAATAATATTAAATAACTTATCATTTACTTGTTTTTCATTAATAACAATATAAGAGTAAATCGTTTATCAGATGATTGAGAGAAAAATGAGTCGATTTTTATTAAATTTTATTCACAAATAAATTAGAGGCAATGAAACCGAAAAAAAATTATCTAGATCATTTAGATTTGTATGAAATAAAGTAGAAAAGAATACATTAAATATCTATTAAGTTTGAGTACAGGGATGGCCAGTGGGCGGGGCTTTAAATAGTGTAGTTATATTGATTTCATAACAACATTAAATTCTTAAGAATCAACTTGGGAATTATTTAAATGAGCATTCTTATTATGCTTAATTACTGGAGTTATATTATCAAAATGTCATTGCTTAATTAAATAAGAGATTACCATGGCTTTTACTTATCGAAAAAAAAGAATAAATTTTGTTCAAACATTAAAGTGAAATTAATCTTGGTTATACTCCAAGAGCACTTTCTTATGGAAAATATTAATATAACAAATTAAAAACAGGGCTATCAATTCAGCCACAATTGGGTGAAATACCAAGTACATACAAATAACCAAGGGTTATTTTGAATTAAAATATCCTTTTACAAATGTTACCAAGATACAACCTTTTTCAGTGAGTATTGTTACGTTCTTTTGTTTATCATTTGAGTCATTAAGTTATCAAAAGAAAAGTTCATTTTGTATATCATAACAATTTTTATTAATAAATGTACTTTCCTTACTCATTCATGTAAAGAAATATATGAATAAATTTAATGTGCTTGCTCATGTCATATAGCAAAAACATAAATTTGGCTTAAAATGTCTCTGAATTGATAGCCTTGAATGAAAATGTCTAAAAAATGACCATGACCATCCCTGTTTTATGTGAAACACTAAATGATCTCAATATTGAAATCATTTGACAGATTTATTTAGGAAATACACAATAAATAGTTTTTTTAAACATTTCTTTTATATGTTTTATAAGAATTTATTTCATTCAAACATTTATATGAAAATCAATTTTTCAAAATTCACTTCAATTGTTAAGAGAGTATAAAAGCTTATGTTTAGGTGTTTTTCGTTAAACCATTATTATATAAATATAACAATAATCTTTCAACTTTTAGAGTACAATAATCAAACAAAATGTGAATATATAAATCATTAAGGTAATCACCTTTTTTATCTTATTAATGGTTGACATCTTATTTCGACAATTTTTTAATATTCTTTCAAAAATTCTTATCGTTTTGTCGTTTCTTTAAATTATAAGCTCTAATGAAAATAGTTGTGAAGCCCTTCACTTAAGAATTTAATATAATTATTACAGTGAAGAGCAAAAAGGGGGAGCTCTGGATCTCTTAAAACTATTATGAAAACAAATAATCAAGATAAATTTGTGCAACAGAATTTATATATTATAATAATAATAAACTTAATGATAATACTAATAAAAAGTCTTGAATTAAGGCTATTTTATATTAAAAATTGGCTAGATTAAATCCTTGGCTCATTTGATTTAAATTTTAAACATGCAACAAATAAGGAAGTATTAAATATACATCTTTGGTTATTCTAATGAAAGAGTAAACACCAATTCCTAGTAAATAAGTCATTGGTTTAAGTTTTATACACAAATTAATTGTCGTTTGAAAAGAAATATATATTTAATACTTTTAGTCGAGTTTTTCCATTAAATCCTTTAAATCTTATTTAATAACATTTTTGGGTTAAATCTTAGCTTTAAATCAAATGAATGGAAAAGAATTCGTATAAAGAATTTAATACTCGTTATTTCATATAAGAAGTAAAGCGTTTTTTTCGGTTAATATTAGTCAGTATTTTATGGATTTTGTGTCGGATTATTATTCTCTGTTTTTTTAGACGGGAGAGATCACATCTGCAGACTTTGTTGTATGAGATTGATCCTGGTGATTCTGTGCCAAATGGAAAAGTATTTTAATCAATTACTTTTTTTTAATGAATTAGCATGTTTAATTTTATATGAACCAATTCCTCGTTTAGACGAATAATAGAAAAAAAATGTTTTGAATTAATATTTTAAAAAAATATTTTCTTTAGAATAAATGGTATATTTCATTTAGCAAGGTTATTTCTTTAATTATTGGAATTTAAAATTTAACGATATTATCTTCCACATTTGTCTATGTAATTATACGTTAATTGTGATTGATCATCTCATTCTAAAACATCTACTTTAAAAAAATGATTATGGTAATTATATTGCTTTAAAATATATAATTACCAAGGATAAATTGATTGATTTCTAAGTTAATGTAACGATTTTTTTTGAGTGCATTTCGTTTGAGTGATAGTAATTTCCACTAAAATTTACATCAAAACGAAATAAATTATATAACATTCTGTTTATTATTAAAACTATTTACATAACTCTTGGTAATTAATTAGCAAGATAATATTGCTTTTAGTTTTTCTAATAATGTTTGCTTTGAGACAGATATTTATTTTTCTAGCAATTCCTATAATCTAGGGTATTGTATTCCATAGGTTATTGTAATCATGTTAAATTCATTTGCATAGAATTCCATTTATTATCAATATTTACTTGATGATATTGTTTTACTTCCGGCTAAATATTTATTTAGACATTGTTTTCTTATTGCAAGATCATCACTTAATTGATTAATAAATATAATCTAAGAAAAATTTTCTATTGAGCCTACCAAGGTGATTTTATAATTTTAATCCTTTTGATTATATTATCTATTTTTTAGATTTAAATTTAATTCTTTTATAAAATAATCTTTGATTTTATGATTCTTCTGTTCAATTCTTAATAATGTAAGTAAAAAAAATATGTTACCATGTTAAGAATTGTATTTTATTATAGAGAAAATGTTTCACAATAAATTTATCTGGGGACATTTGTTTTAGAGTACTCTAATTGACTGTCGAATAAATTTAAATTGCTAATTTATTATTTAGAGTGCTTTTTAATAAGTTCATAATTGAGAAATATGATCACGATGATAATTTTATGTATTAAAATATCATTTTAGTGACTTTAAATATTTTATCATGATATTTTATCTTTTTAATAATTTAATAATAATTCCTAAAGCAATTCCAAGAATTTATATATTATATAAAATACCAAGTTAAAAAAAATGAAAAACCCCATGAAATATACCCTGAAATTTATCGATTTTGAAATTATGCTAGCTAAATTTGCTCAAATACCTATCATTCTGAGCTAAAAATGTGTGAAATCAAATGACTTTCACTGGAAATTATTAATTGAACTAATATTATGAGTTTCACATTATTAGTAAAAGAAAATATATACTTAAATTTTTAATATGAGCTAGAATAAAAATTATCAAAATGTCATTTCAATTAATTATGAAACGATGAAATATTTATGTACTTTTCATAACCAATAATTTAATGTTAATTTCCTGTCATATAATTATTAAATTCTATACGAAAAGAATGTATTAATTACTTTCCGGTAGACCTAATATTTCAATTTATTTTAATAATTTATATTTTAATTAATTTTTATAAACAAAAGTTTTAGAACTAAAAACAAATATTAATATTAAAAATTATTAAATAATAAAAATTAATTAAAATATTCAAATAAACAAGATAATATTACCTGATTATCATTGACATATTCTTCTCCAGTGTAGTCGTGTTCTGCCTCATCGCCAGACATAGTTGAGTGCCTTCTCGGGGGGCGGAATGACATTGTTATGTAAACGATGACCACGAATATAATAGCGGAGACAATAGTGGCGCCAATCATAAAGAACCACTTATTGCCAGATGAAACTGTCTTATTAATGTAAATGTGATGGATGATCACTGCCCAGACCCAGAGTATTGTGGCCAAAATTATAATGGCACATGAATAGCAAAACTTGGACCAGAACCCTGATCCTTTATGATGATCTATAGCTGTGCGCTTGGCAAAACGGTTGAGACCAAGACTACCCGGAATAGACCGGGGTGACGCCCATGACATAAACATGGTTAATTTATTGTTCAAAAGATTCTTCTATGGACTGACAATACAGTTGTGTTGAAGTTATGGCAGACTATAATTGAAGACATATTTTGACTTAACTTTTAGTTAATATTTCTTTTCATTTAGATATCGATTCGGTATTTCGTTGTTAACGGAATTCAATGAATTTTAATGAATTTCCGCTTTTCTATCAGTGTTTAGGTATTTGATGTTTGTATTGAAAGAAATTTATTCTGTGCGCTCAGATTCCGGGTAATACTCTTCATGTAAGCAAATAATATTTACTCTCTGTTTGTTTTCACTGTTGAATGTAGTGCCGTTCCCTTGTATTTGACACTTGACTTGTGGTAAAGAATGCATAGAATAAACAATAGTTATTACACAGTGAACTAGGTAAGTCTAGCTAAAAGTTAGCTAATTATTAACTAATTTAATGATAATTCAGTTCTTTTAAAATAAGATTTGAATGAAATGATGATCAGAGGTGTGGCACCAAAATTTCAAATCTCTATACACACAAACAGTTAAACTGACAGTTATTCTGTGCTCAGAACAGAATAATAGCTACAATTTATATAAGAAATGTTATGTTTGTTCTTTGATTCAACACAAACAACAAGTTATGGATGAGTTGTTCACTGTTTCACTATTGATGAGCAATGAGTCCATAGAGTGGTCGGTGTGAGCCGTTCTTATGCCGATACCGTTGAAAAGTGTGTTGAGATCCTGTGCTCTGCTTATCATAAGTGTAGTGTTTAAGCATTCGCAGTGATCATAAACATTGCCATTCCTCTGACACAGCCGTTCCTATGCCTCTGTGTTCGCGCACACACTCTCCTATGTGACTGTCATTCGGCTCTAACATCAGTGGCAACAGAGCACAGAATCAGCTCTTTTCAAACCATATCAACCGGTGCTAACAATCAACTTATAGCTGAAGTTTAGACACAAATATTTCTTAAATAATCAATACTTGCATTTCATACAAATTCCGAGAATTGTATTAAACCAAAACTATAAATTTTTTTAATACATAATTTCAAAGCATTTTTATTTTAACATTTCTATTAAGCTATTAATTTTGAAAATTAATCTAGCTAACTTTATTTAAGCTCTTTACAATTTTGTTCTATTTTTTGAAATGTTAACTTATATAAGCTTATATATTTAAATCGATCAAGTTCATTTTTTTAAAAAAGGTAGAAAAATAATTATTATTTGAATTAGCATTTAATTAATGATGATATTATAATAAATGAAGCTAGTTGAAAAATTGAGTTTAAAAATTTTATTCTATTTTATTTCTATCAAATATCAGCAAAGATGTTGTCATATAATTAATCATGGTTATTTTTTAAACTTAATATACACTTTAATTTTAATATCGATTTCTAAATTAATAAATTTTTAAAATAAAACTAGCAAGATAAATATTTAAAGTAATTTTATAAATAAATTAATTTAATATATCATGCTCTTGTTAAAAAATTATTATGGTCAATAATTTATGGTAAAAAACAAACATAACAAATTTGATAAAAATTTGTTGGACACACACTCTGTCCTAGGTAAATAATTTGCTCAATATAATGTGAAAAAGTTATACTATCAAGTTTAAATTATAGACATAACACGATAGTTGTTTGCATTGGTTTGTGAGCACATCCTATCGATCGGTATATTGCGTGCCGACTCTTATTCTGAGCCAAAAAGCTATGGAAAAGAATTCGATACTAATTTTGATTGAAGTGGAAAAACAATTTTATTTGAAATATAATTTAACTTTACATGACTTTTATCTAATGCCTGGAGGCTAACAATCAGTTCGTTCTTATTAATTCTTATCTAGCAATGAAATCTATTATTTAATAAGTTTAAATAAGCATGGTTAATATTTTTACCTATTACTCAGATTAAGTTTGCCTAGAGCAAGAATATTTTATAAGCTCCTTATGTATTAACTATATTAATTATGCTTGCTAAATCTCTCCCACTATTCTTGTGTTGAAATGGGTTGAGTCCAGTGAGCAATAAAGAGGTCTTCCCTTTTGGGAAATCACTTTATCGATAATAAGACTATTAAATAGCTTTTTGTGGATCCGATGTTAAAGAAAGAATAGTCTTATTATTATATTCTGTGTCCAATATTTACAATAATCTCATGTGAAATGTTTACATAATGTCATCAATACTTCAAATCTAATACCAGTGAAGCGAATCATTTAAAAGAATGGCTTTCCTTTGATTCTTGTCTTGTCTTTAGTAATAAAAACTAAAAGTCACTTATTTTTAGTTTTCTGTTTGTTTTACTTATATATTAAGAATGAATTTTGTTTTAATTACTCAGTTTTTCAAGAGTTTGTTTTCATAATATGATTTAATACCATATATTATTTGATTGCTTATTATTTTCACCAAGATTATGATTTAAATTTTTTTGTAAAAATATACAAGATTCAATTTACCAATTTATATTATTGATTACTTAATTATAAGCACTTTTTCAAACATTGAAGAAGTAAAATGTAGCTGCTAGAACCTTGTTGGCCCACCCACACACCCACACACCCACTACACAAAGTAATCATAGAATCACACCTAACAAATTGAAGACCACCACATCTTAAGATGTTAGGTGTGATGTTATGATTGCTTTATGTATACTTCTCTTTCTTACATATAAATATACTAATTTTATAAACTTTTCTATTAACCTCTCTTTTAATATTTCACTTAAAATGTTATCAATATTATAAGCAGTAAATGTTACAAAACTACAGTAGTGTCCAATTGGTTTGACCTCAAAACTTGTTTTCTATAAAATTATGTCATAGAATACAAAAAAGTTATATATAAATTATATATCCATAGATTTTAATATATAGAACCTATAAGTTTAACCTTGGTCTTTATGAGCTCTCGATCACTATAACCTCTGATTCTCTAATGGAAATGCATTTAATGATTGGGTATTTGGGTCTGTCCTTTAAGATTTCATTCTATACCTGAAAACCTATCAATTATTAAGGGATTAGAATTTCCTATCTTTCAGTCTCGATAAGTATTTATTATATTTAACTTGCTTTCTCACTTAATTATAGATCTTAATTGTACTAGATTAGATAAGTTAAACTTTATTTTATTTTGCAAGAATCAAGTAATTTAGCTTGCTATTTTTTATAGCAATTTATGGCCTTAAAATAGATTAAATATAACTTAAATTTTATATATTTATAGAACTTTCATATATTGAATTTCAATAGATGAAAACACATAAATGTGCTAGTCTAAATCTTTTATTTAAAAATTCAAATGTTACCTAGGCAATTTAATCAATGTTTTATTTCTATAAAATAAAGTAAAATCTCGTCATTCATTTTATTTTTTAAGATATATTATATTCTAAAACAGAGATGGGCAAGCACATTATATTGGGTAAAGTAAGCTCCAAGTTAAATTTTCTCATGAAATTAATTTGAAATTTATCTAGGTAAATTATTGTTAAAAATTTAAATTTAATTTGAATTTAAATTAAAGTCTAATTTAAATATATTTATAAAATTTTAAATGCTCTAGCACATTTGTTTTTATTAACCATTATATAAACGATTTTAATGATGGCACTTTTTGCCCTGGGATGACTTAGAACATTTAGTAAACAACTATTCTTACATCATTTGCGTCACAATTAAATAAAAACAAGATTAACTGAATATTGCAGGGTGATTATTTTCTTTTATCCATCACTTATATTAATTGGAAAAGTTTTTTGTTTTGATAATTAAATCCATTTCCAAATGAGCAAGCTAAAAATACTTTAGATTTTAATGTAATTTGATTACACAATTTAATCTAGGTATCTTAATTATAGTAAATTTATTTCAAGTTAAACAGGATTGAATCACAATAACTAGTATATTATTATCAGTTTGACTTATGATACCATGCTTAAAGTGCCAAGATTAAGTTGCAAAGTAAAAACTTACTCATTAATCGAACAATATTTTAATTCTTTAGTGAAATTACCTTACATATTGCGAAATATTTCCAAATATTAAGTAAAAATAAAAATTAAATGCATTAGTTTTATGAGCAAGATAATATTCCCATAGAGATAATAAAAAAGAACAAATTGCTAGGAAATTAATAACCAAGATACAGAAATGTTAAAGGGTCATCTAACTCATAAATAATGGAGATCAAATAAATTATCTAGATACTTTCAAATTAATCTAGAATAATATCAATAATACAGTGGATGATCGATCTAATTAAGTGATCGGGTGAACAAAAATAGGGTATAACACAGGTTAATTAATTACATGGATTATTGTCTTGCATTGTTTATTATAGTATTGGTTTTTAGATTTATTTAATAAGAAAGGTCAAAAATAAGATCAGTACTTAATCAGATCGAACATTCACTGTATTATCAAGGTAATTAGCGATGAAACTAATTAGCTAGTTACTTATAAAATACTGATTTAATGATGAGTTAAAAAAATTTAAAGTATTTTGTTTTGAAGAATAGACGGATTTCCCCGAAAGTTAAATAAATGACCCGCAATAGGTTTAAATAGATAAGAGTTTGATAATGAGCTCACTTTTGGCGGTCAACAAATCAATCCGGAATAGACTTATTCTGGGTTTTTACACTAATCCCTTAATAAAGTATTCATGAAATTAATTGAAATATTTAAAAAAAATATTATCTATTCATAAATCAATGAAAATCTATTTAAAAATGTTTTAATAAAATCATTGAAATTTTATTTAATTTGAATATATTTCACAATTTATTGATTTATTGGCTATTTTTACAATATTTTGAGTTTATTTTCCAAAAAAAAGTATTTCCAATAATTGGGAAATTCTCCCAAAAAATTAAAGTATTTATTAATTATTTTTAATCTTATTATCGATTAATAGAAAAATATTCATTAAATTATATACAAAACTAATGAGAAATTGAATAAAAACTCTATTGACTTCCGCCAAATGGGAAATCCCAACGTTTTAATGAACAGAATAACTTACATAATAACTATGTCAAATGATATGTACTACTATTATTAGAGTTATGCTGTGCTATTCATAGTTAAAGACTTTGACTTCTTTGGAAAAGAAGATGATTTAAAAATACACTTTTATATAGAAATTGAAAAAAATTGTTTCAATGTTTTGATTGAAAAGAATAGATAAGCGATGATTAAGAAGAGTATTGGAAGTCTTCGTGTAATTCCCCACTGATTAGTGACGTAACGGCTGGCACTCATCAATCACTTACCTGTTCTCTCAATAGTATATCGTTTTGTATGAAAAGCACAGAATTAAATATAGTTTAGGTAACACTTTCTTATCGTCAAAATTAGAATTAAAACTCATTAATCAAAATTAATTTGATTTTATTGATACGAAAAACCATTTTATTATAAATTGAGTCCATTATTATTAAAGAGAATTTTTTCTTCATTACTAATAATAAAAGAGATTTATATGTAATTAAGTGACTCTCAATTGTAATTTCTATAAATCTATGGCTCTTTTCAATGCCTTTTGAGGCGACAGACGTTATGATGTATTTAAGAGAAAGGAAAGGTATACTCCAATAGTTTGCGCGGGGCCTGACTTTTGAATGTCAGACAAGTTTTTTTATGTAAGAATTGGGGAAAATTGTGTGCAGTTTTTACTCCAATTATTTTCAATATAACTGTGAAACCGGTTTTACATTATTTTTCTGTGTTTTTCTTGTCTTTCAAATTAAAAAATATATCAAAACTTGTTTTCAAATCATTTCGTTTTTGTCCTTACATTTAGTTAGGGCTCTAAAAATGAGCACTAATTCAGTTGGAATGAGCAAGTTAACTTTTCGCAAATTGTTCGTTATTAATTGTTCTTATTGTTTTATAAGTTTTTTAGATTTATCTTGCTTGTTTTGCTCTTGATAATGGTTTGATACATGCAAATAGACTCAACATATTTGAAATCTTTGCTCAATTTTCTGGTTTGTTATGAGAACTCCTCCCAAACTCTCTGTTCCAGTGCTCAGACCTATTGTGACGTCACAAAAGTGACGTATTCTCGGGATATACGCCTAAAATATTGAATGAAATTCAAAAAATTCTAAACTATTAAACTCTTATATAAATTTGTGAAATCGATTCCAAATAAAGTTATTAATAGTTATGATTAACCACAATCATCACCATTAACACCATCTTGGTCAAACTAAACGCACAAAATAAACTTGAATCATTTTTCTCAAACTAGTGATAGTACAAATTCAGTGTCAAGTTCAATTTTGTTATTTAGATATTGTTGTTTGTTTATTTTTGTGTGTTATTCTTACCAAGGAACTTTTAATTTTAATTTGGTGAGTTCTAATTTTTAGCAAGACTATTTTTTATCTTCATTTAATCTAGCCATATATTTTTTTGTCTGATCTTGTCTGAATATCAAAATATATTTTACCATGCTTTTCTGTTGTTTTTATACCTATTTAAATTAAATTACCAGTAATAGACTGTTTCTGATAAAAATTGAAATTACCATGCTGTTTTTAAGCATTTCTCTGATAGTTTTAATTTTTACCCATGCTAAATAAAAAATAATTTAACAAGATATTTTGATAAGTTTAAAATAACCAAGAAAAAATGTGATTTATCAATTAGAACAGCAAAAATACCTAAATAAAATGATCCATTAATTACAAAAATAATTTAATATCTTGGTAAAAATTATCAATTTGAAAACCTTTTGTTAAATGATCTAGATAAATTTTATTTACAACTATAAAATTGGTAAATAAAAATAACAGATCATTTGTAAAACTATTATTTACTTAGATGAAACTATGCTAGATTATTTTATATTCCTAACCATTTTATTAAAAATTATAGCACAGGTTTTATTCGAGACAACTGTTAGACAAACAATTCATTCATAAAATTTAATTCAATAAAGAAAATGTTTAAAACATTTTTTTTATCGAAATAATTCTAAGAGTAATAACAAATACCCACACATTTTACAAACAATTTAGAAAAAATATTTGCTCTCGAATTCAAAATTATTTATTCTGTGCTCCGATTCTGTGCTGTTGTCAACAAAAAACATATACACTTTATTCTGTATATGTTTTTTAAAAAATTAAAAAAAACAGTTTTTCAGTTATATTTTACTTTTGAATAAACTTAAACCAATAAAAAAAAGGATAAACATTAGGAAAAATTATCTAGCTCTCTAAAAAAAAGAACCAGGTTAACAAATGAACAAAAGGTCAGTTTAGTGTCTCAAATAACGTGATGTAATCACTGGTAATAAAAAGTAACGTAATTTGCGAACCCTTTACTGCGCTATAGTGTTGTTGTGTTGCAATAGTTGTGGTCACGTGACTTATCACGAGTTTCATACAATTGCAGTAATAGTTCGTCATTCGAGTGACAGTCAGTCGAGCCGTAGATCACAACAAAAATGGCCGACAATTAAGTGGAGGTCACATGACTTAATGAAGACAACATTTGGTGAAGAAGTACAGCAATGGATACATTTATCATCAAAACAAACAGTCCGTCGACACCGATATCGGCGGCAAATGGGGGTCAGCCTTATGTCAAGATTGTAGAACAGCCCGCAAAGTGTGCCCTTAGGTTTAGGTACGAGTGTGAGGGCCGGAGCGCCGGATCTATACCCGGATCGAAGGCCACCGCAGACAACAAGACTTATCCCACGATTCAGGTATTCATGACTTTTGTTTTTATTTGTTTTTATTTCCTTAAAATGTCTTCAATTTTCACTATTTTTAACACAACTCTTGTTAACACAATTAGCTCTTCCTCTCATTCGGTGATAATATACATGTCTTTTGTGGTCTTTTTACTTATTGTGAGGAAGTGGTGACCAAATATTCATTCTTTAGATTTCTTTGTCTTTGTTTTGACTCAAATTAAGTGAATATTAGTTTTGTTGACCTTTTGGTTGACCTTTAAATTAGCCCTTCATTTGAGTAAAGCCAAAGTGTGTGCTATCGTTCAGACATCACAAGTTTTATTGATTTGTCAAAGAAGTCAAATAAAGACAATAATTGGAACAGTTTTAAGACTTGTGTCAGAAAACAATTGATAAAAATGTGTTTGAAAGCCATTCTCTCATATTCTAATATTCTGTGCTCTTCCGGGACAGGTGTGCAACTATAGAGGACAGGCAGTAGTGGTGGTGTCGTGCGTTACCAAAGAACAGCCATACCGACCCCATCCACACAATCTCGTGGGAAAGGAGGGCTGCAAGAAAGGTGTTTGTACCATGGTGATTAACAACCAGGACATGCTCTGTTCCTTTACCTCTTTGGGCATTCAATGTGTCAAAAGGAAAGACATCGAAGATAGTCTCAAACTTCGGGAATCAATAAAAGTGGACCCCTATAGAAGTAATACTCATTTTTTACATTTATTTAAGAAAACAAAAACTTTTTGTTTATATTTAATGTTATTTTTAGAGATTTTATTTGAGTTAAACTATAATTAAAATTAATTATAATTTAAATTACAGTTTTGTTTGTCAGTAATGCGCACACGATTTAACACCTTTTCATTGAATAAGTTCTTAGTCATAAACTTCTCGTATATCCTATGAATTGATTTATTAATTTATTGTGCGTTAAGTTTTGGTCTTAACTTTTATTTTTTTGTGGCTTTTATTTACTTTTCGTGTATTTTAGTTGCGATTTATTCTTAAGTTTTAGATATTAATCTCACTTTTAATTACCGTTTTTTTTCACTGAATTTAATCACTAATTAGTTATTCTTTGATTTGTATATATTATTAATGATTTCTCGGATTAAGTCTTTTTTATGGGTCAATGTTTGCAAGGATTTACTGATTTCTAGATTAGCATTAAATCAATTATCATTTGTTAAACAAGTGTTTAATTTTAATGTTTTTGTTTCTTATCGTTAGAAATATGTTTTTATTGTTTTTTCATTTATTTAAAGCAGTGAAGGGCAGCACTTCGGGGGTGAAAACGGGTTATATTGATTTCTTTAACCATTGATGAAGTGGTAGTTAAGTGTTTACCCCCGAAAAACGGTTTAAAGGTTTTCCTTTGAATAGTCGAGATGTTTATGCATTTGTTAATTAGTTTTACTATCCATTAGTGACTAATTATTAGTCCAACCCTTTACACAACTCTTTTATTAATGAATGTATTGTTAATGAATTTATTTTTTGATTGACAGCCGGTTTCAGCCATAAGTCTCAGTCATCGAGTATTGACTTAAATGTGGTTCGACTCTGTTTTCAAGTGTTTATCGAAGGCCCAGAAAAAGACAAATTCACAGTTCAATTGCCCCCAATTGTCTCCGAACCAATTTATGACAAAAGTTAGTCAAACCAATCAATTATTTTATTCTTTAATTAACGATTCATTTTTGGCACACTATTAGAAGCGATGACAGAACTGATAGTAACGAAACTATCACACTGTTCCGCCCCCTGTAGTGGTGGTAAAGAAGTTATACTCCTCTGCGATCGCGTTACAAAAGATGACATTCAGGTCCGGTTCTATCAGGAAGTAAACGGTTCTCTCGTCTGGGAAGCGATGGCCGACTTCGGACCGGGAGATGTCCACAAACAGGTGGCCATATGTTTCCGGACCCCCGCATACATTAACCAGAGTATTACACAACCGGTGTCTGTGCAGCTGCAGCTCCGGAGGCCATCAGATGGCTGTTTGTCAGATCCGCGAGGCTTTCAGCTCCTGCCTAAAGAGGTAGATCCGGACGGGTTGGCCCGTAAACGACAGAAGATTGAAGACGGATGTCTCGAGAGGTTTCTCAAAGAGAATGCCATTCATTGGGCAGTGAGTAGTGGACCGACTTCATTAACCGGTGCTAGTAGTGTGGCACAGCCTTCCATTGTTAATCCGGTGTCACCCAAACGACCCGAAGTGATTCACGTGCCCCGTATGACAGCCGCCATTAAAGTATGGTTTTCCTCCTTTTTTTTGTTTCTCTTTTATGTTTTATTTTTCCCATTCTTTTCCTTTACTATCGGTTTTTCTGAAGGAATGTCTCTTTTAATAATTTCTTACCTAAAATTCAATTCAAATTCTTTACTAACAATGGGTTGGACTGCATTACCGGTGCTATCATTTTAAACAAATTTCATTCAACTCTATCTAATAGTCTATACTTTTATTAATTGATGTTTGAATTGTTGTCTAATAGTTAGAAGCGGTAGAGAGTCAGCCAATGGGTATGTCGTCATCTCCCTCGTGGGCACAACACTCTCCCTCTCAATTCATGCCATTATCTCCATCTCAACAAATCAGACCTCATGTGGACGTCCTTTTATCTCAACCGCAACAGGAGTTCAGGCAATCGCCGGTTGAACAGATTATAAACCAGTGTTCGCCACAACCGCCAGAATTCCTGATCCCAAACATTCCAAGCGATACATCAAAACCATTGACAACTACTCTGACAACACTTATGCCCGTCTCTGCCAACGGACAGATAATAGCGATGGACACCACATCTGGTGTAGTGTTTAGTAACCAAACCTCCACTCAAATCAATTACAATAACAATGAAACCATTGAAGTGATGGAAAAGTTGGACTCTTTAGGTCTGGACATCGACACCAGTGAGTTCGAGGGTTTGGCAGACATTAACTTCAATTCCATGTCAATGATGTCCGCACTCATGGACTCGACCTCATCCATAGGCAACTCAAGAGAAAACCTCTTAAACTCAAGGGATAATATTCAGGGCTCGAGTTCTCTACAAACACCGGACATACAGACAAGTAGTGGAGCTGAAGATAATGCACGTAATCTAATGGGAAATCCCCAACAAATGCAAAGATTGGCCACAAAACTGATTCAATTGGAGTCAAATAATAATAATATTGTCATTAATAACAGTATTAACGATAAGATTAATAATAATTGAATTCAAAGTTTGTTTTTTGAGTGAAAATAGTATTTATTTTTCAATAATTGTTTTCGCTTAGAATTCAGTGATTTTTTGTCGTTAATAATTCCATATAATTATGTCCTAAACTCTACTTAAAAGTATTGTTTATAATTTGTTTGAATCCATGACTTTTAAAACATTTAAGTTTTTGTATGAAATCATTATTTTTTTATACAACTTTTGTATAACATTTAAGACATTTATTTTAGACATTAATTTTGTTTTGTTTGTTTTGCTCGACTCTAATACTCATTTATCTTATATTTTGCGGACATTCCTATCATTAAATCTTTATTTTTATATTGTTTTTCATAGAATTTAATAGATATATAAATAATGTGCTTAAAAACTGAGTTATAATGTATTTTAATTAACAGATCTTAAAGTTTAGGCAATAGTTTAGATAAATTTTCTATAAATTGATTTCAGAATTTTCTGTTTTTTAGACATTTTTTTTCTAAAAGTTTTCGACTTTTTTGGGTTTGTTTTCGAATTTTATTGTAATTTAAGATAAATTACTGACAAATTTTTATATCAAAATTGATTTATTACTCAAAAGTATTCAAAAAATAAAAGTTTTATTCTATTCTTGCAATTATTTAAAACAATATTTAAATTCTTTGAATAAATACATAAAATAGTCTTATACTGAGAAAAATATTTATGTATAAATATATCTTAAAATGTATTTATAAATCAATTCATAATAGAATTTGTTTTAATTTTGAATAATTTGTTGCTTTTATTCATTGAGAACTTAATTATAGATTTTAAACCACAAAATAAATAAATATATATTTAATGATATAAACAAATGACTGTTACCCCCATTTAAACACCCCATTACCCCCATTATTCCCATGGTCACATTTAAGTAAAGAGTTAAAATACTCTATAATAAGTAGAGAGAAAGTATGGTTTAGATTTTCATAGTTTACCACAAAAAAATTATGAACTAAAAAAATTTGTTAAAAGGTTTACTTCTAAACTCAATTCTAAATGAGTATATTTTGTCCTTGCTCAAATAATATCAGGTATTATACTTGTAAAGTAGGCAAATCTTCCATATTTGACCCGCTCGATAGAAATGTGATAGGGCCATATCTGTGTAGGGCTTGAAGAGAGGAATT
>JAQFZM010000790.1:0-24986 GCA_034695785.1 Galumna obvia | reverse complement strand
TATTATGGCAACCCCTCTATAACTTCAACTAAATCTCCGGTCCCGACCAGTTTCCATAGTAGAGGTTTAAGTGTATTAATATTTTCTTTGGTATAAATTCAAAGTTTATTCCAAAAAAATTATTTAAATAAAATATTTCAGACGAATACTCGAGAGTAATGAAAAAGTATACATTTTTAAAGGAAGAAATATTTTTGAATTATGAATGAAAAATGAGTGAAAGAATTTTTTTCATTTAAGAATTATTTGTTAACAAAAATGATAATAATTTTGCAAAATTTGTGTATTTTATAATAAATATAAATTCAAATTACAATTATTAGTAGAATTGATGTAATATTATTGTTATTAATATATTATTTGTTGCGGATAACTTTTTGTATCATCTAATTCATGTATGTAAACAAATCTGTTAGTATACGAAACACTACAGCACTTGAAATAATATTAATTTTATAATACTATGAGTATACATAATATAAGTAATAATAAAATAGTAATTACATAAAAATTATTCACAATTTATGCTTTAATTAAATAAATATATGCTTAAATTCTAGTTCATCTAAATTCTAAAACATTTTTTTTAATTTATGCATTTGAAAAATTTAATTTACCTAGATACATATGCTATTTGGTTATTTAGTAAATAAAACTTTTATAAATTTATGGAAAATTTCAGATTTTTGGAATTACTTACAAAACTTATAAATTAGGTTTGAGTTAAAAGTTATATCGAATTCATTTTTATATTAAATTACTATTTTTGAGTTTAAATCTATATTTCTGTGCCATCAATAAGAAAATATGATGTTATAAAATAACCAAGAGTTTTAAATTAAAATTTAATCCTAAAATGAATTTGGTTAGTTTTTTAAAAAATGGACATTCAAAAAACTCGGTAAAGAATATATGAAATAAATAACTCAAATATTCGTTAAAGAAAAATCTTTCCTATTATTATAAATTTATAAAATTATAAATCCTATTTATCTAGCAGATATATCATTGGCTAACTTGAAATTGCCTGGATTAATATTGTCGGACTAAAAACCAAAATAACATTATTTTGATTTATGTCGGGTTAAACACTTTAACAAAACTTATTTTTCCAATTCTTTGTCGTTTACTAAGAATATATTCTAAGATATTTTTTATTTTTATTTTAAGCAAAAAAATCTCAATTCAAGAACTGAAACTCAATTCTGCTATAAGTAAGTTTGATATGACCAAGGTAATCATTAATATTTTATCATGAATACTATCTAACTCAAATTACATTGTATAAAATAAAGTTTTATGTAATCCTATTAAATTGTTTCTGCCTTGTTCATTAAAGTCCTCAATAATTTTTTTTGTTTATTAACAGAATAATATAAACCCCCTTGGAAATTTCTTAAGAGAAATGTTTTAAAATGCATTCTATATTCAATAGAGAGCACAGGTTTTAAAAACCATTTATTCAAAAACAAATTCGTTGGTTCAGAATCTGAACTTCAGATCATAGGAGGAGAGGGAAAGAGAGGGCCGACACCATAAAAATTGAGAAAAAAGTGTTCCACTATTTTTGTCTTAAAGTTGAAATCTATTTGAATATATTCTTCCATTTGATTGAAATGATATAAGATTAGTGTCTCTTTTGATTATTCTGAGCCATTTATGTGTGGTATAGCCAAGTAAGTTATCTGAGCAGCCATTTCTTGTTCACTCAATTGTTCTTTAAGTAATCTCTTCTCAATCTTTAAAAATAATTTAATAAAATGTCTCTTATTTAAGATATTTGTAATTGAACTTGATGAAAACTAAATACATAAATTATAATTCATTTATGAGATTAATATTTCAGACTGAAATTTGTCATGGATGATTATTTTGTTTAATATTTATTTAAAAGCCATAAAATATTAAACAGTGAACTTGGCTGTTTTGTGTTCTTGGTTAACCCTGTATAAGATGAGATCACTCAGAATATAAAATAAGATAGACTTTATTGCAGAGCATATGAAATAAAATAAGTCTTATTTAAACATTTTTTCTTATAAAACAAATATTCAATTATTTTTATCTGAAAATTAGAAACAAATGATCAAGGTATTTATTTTGAATTTTGTATAATGATGCAATTATAGTATAATAAATTGGTAATTAAATTAATCTAAGTCTTTTATATAATAACGATTTAATGGATAAATAAATATTCCGATCTATTTACTAGGATCATTTAAATGTAATTTGTGGAATCAATTATTTCAAATATAAAATAATTAAGATACAAATATTTTTTTAAGTATTTGAAACATTGTTTTGCTTTAATTAAGTAAAGATTGATTTATAAAGTTAAATGTCATTTAAAAATCATAATAACAAAGGGTTTATGTTGTGTCACATTTTCAATGTTTAATATAATTAGATATAGAAGTTTTGAAACCCTAAAGTTTAGAATTTTTAATTTTAAATAATAAATGTTTGCTTTCATTTAAATAAAATTTATAATTAAATTTACGGTTCATTTGTATCTAATTTTAAAATTCTAATTCTTGAAATTTGGATCATTTTATGAATTAACTGATTGAGGTATTAATGATAAATTTTAAACATTAGAGTAAACAAATAATTAAATTCAAGATAACAAACGAATAAACAAATAATTAAAATATCTGATTTTCCCTAGTATATTTATCTCAATATCATATACTATAATATTAGTCTTTATATTCTAATAAAGGTTCAAATTATAGAATATTTTAAGAATATGAGATGACCATGTTAATATAAAACTTATAATTAACAAATTCTAATAATTAATGCCAACCGATAGCCATCCCTTATGTATTGTTTACTAATTGAAAGAGATATGGCATCAAAACTTTGAATCCATAATTACTTTTTGGTGGAATGCAATCAAATTTTAATTAAAACTAATTAAAAGAATTATTAAATGGGAATTAATGTATAGAAGTTTTCGTTTGCCTCAACACCAAAACGCCTTTACTCTGTCGTTAAGGAAACGGTTTGAGGTCTCGGAAGGGAATTAAAGGCAATCCTTAAAACTTCTAACGACTTGTTTAGAATCGCACAGAATATAATCGTTTTGAAACAAAAATGTCACTCAAAATGAAATAAATTGTGTAATCATTAGATGGAGAGAGAGAGAGAGAGAGAGAGAGAGAGAGAGAGAGAGAGAGAGAGAGAGAGAGAGAGAGAGAATAGGAGGGATAATGGTCTAGAGAAAATAAATCATTTGATTTTGTTACTCATTCTGTGATGACTTTCAACTTAGAAGTAAACCCTCATTATTGGTGTCTACATATTATAATGATCTTGATATTATAAAAAGTTTAAGATTTAGAAAAAAAAATAACTTTAATATTGGATAACTGCTATCTGTTTCAGCGAAGTTGTGCTAGATCAATGTGCGAGAATAAACCTCTAAAAGTATAAAACTTAAAAGAAAGATAAATTTTTAAATAGAATGTCAATACAGTAACAAATATTGATCCTAGCAAATTTTTAAATATTTTGGTTAAATGAATTAAATTTTGTATAATTTTGTATAAAATGATTTTTATTGCAAAAGTACTTAAATCTATATTTTGATAATTGTTTTGATAAATGAGTTGAAAATTATTGAAAGAACCTTGAGACTCACAAATTGACCATTATAATATGACAATTGCTATAAAATGTGGTTTCTTCTTAGTTCAGTACTAGCGTAGTATTTGTGTAAGGTTATATATAGTTGGTTATTGTATGGTTTGGATGCTTATTCTGTGTCACTATTTTTCAACGTTATGTTCACTTGAATGGAGAGTTTAGTTCATTAGAATGACATTAATTCCTCAAAACAGAGATTAGAGCTCAGAATTGGACTAAAGAATTGAAAAGAGAGAAAATAAAACATATTTTCTTTTATTGACTGTCTTTACAATTGTCTGTCAAAGTGTTAGAGGAGAGGACAGGCATATAATGAAAATAGTCGAGTCCTCCATTCCGGAGCCAAAACTCTTCATTTGTTTTGTTTGTTTTTATACTTATATTTTCTGATGATTTTCTTATTGGATGTGTTGTTGTAATAGATGTCAAACTACTCTTCAGAAGAATGCATGACTTGCAGTCAGACATACATTTATATATTTCTCGTATAGATATATACGAACATAGTGTTGTAGTAATATATGATATTTAAGTAAAGCAAAAAACATTACAGCATTCAAGTCATACGAATGGGTAATATTATTGTCATTAACACCGATAACGACGCCTCCAGAATAAAGATTTTTCTTTGAGATGAGTGGAAAGGGAGGAAAGGGACCAAAAAACTACTCAAAATATAACTTTCATTCATATATCCAAAGCAATGACCAAACATTGAGTTCAATATATTTGGCGGATATCTTCTTCCATATCCGCCTATTCTTTCTCATTAACATTTGTCACTCTTTGCTTGTGTTTGCTCTCAGGGATGGGCTCAGGGATGGCCATCAGTTGAATTTGTAAACAGAATCTCAAATGTAATTACTTATAATTTGAGATCTGATTGTCTTCAATTTTATCTTGTTAAATTAAGTTTGAATCCTAATTGAATTTAGAGGACAGTCATCTCAATCACATCTATGGGTGCCTTACAAATTGTGTTATGCCTTGATGAAAATTTGTGGCCTCTTTTAATTTAATTGCCCATGCTGCTCTGCCAGTCATTAATGACACAACTTTCTGCTCAGTTATATTTCTTCCTCTCCCCTGGCATTGACTGGTGTGAAGAGCAGATCCTCATCACCAGTACTGGCACTGTCTATAAGACTTTTGTGTGAGCTTTGATTCTCTCTCTCTCTCTCTCTCTCTCTCTCTCTCTCTCTCTCTCTCTCTCTCTCTCACCGAAACTGTTATGTGTTTTGTGAGGCCGACAGTAGTTATACGAAAGCAATAACTCAATAGAAGGCGTGGATTCTCATCGCCGACAGTATTTGTACGGTAGAGCACAAATTCTATGCTCTATTAACAGCATGAGATGGCCATTGGCTATCATTCTGTTCAAATTCTGTCCAAATTCTTTCCAATTCGATAACTTTCTAATTAGATAATAAAGTATCGCATCATTACATCAATTTTAGGCCTATATTTAAATGGAGTTTTTATTAAACAAAGGTATTCGATAGTTGGGCTCAATTATTGAAGAATAAGATTTAGTTGAACTTAGATTAAGTAAATGAGAGACTATTGAAAGAGTATTGAGAGAACAGTGAGAGAACAGTAAGAGAGCGGTGAGAGAGTAGTGGAGAGTATTGGAGGAAAGGCGACAGAGATTACAATGAAAACATTTCTCAAGTGATCGAAATCGATTTCAGAGATGTTTTGCCTATTCATTGTGTGCTTCACTTTCTCTTTGCGAGCACTGCTCTATGGATGCTGTGCTATGTATATATAGAGAGAGATCCAAAGTGTACAACAAATACATTTCACAATATATAGTATATATTGTATATACAGTGTATACATTAAATATATACATATATATGTTTAATGTATATAGTGATGAATCTATTCGTATTCTGTGTGCTGGTATGGAGTGATAGCACAGCCACCCGTTCAGACACAAGGCATTGAAACAGAGTGAGCGAACACATAGAGAATATTCTTCACTCAGCACATAACCAGTGCTTCAGTCCAGACATTGCATACTTTGGCAGTGAGTGAGTACTGAGTTTTGGTTTAATTCTCTCTATTTTTGCAGTGAAGAGAGAGTGTGAGCAAAGTTTATGTGCTGTGCTCTGATGCTGATGTTTAAGAACAGGCTGTGCTCAGCCCCAGTGCTCTAAAAGATAGGCAATGGGAAAGGAATCAGAAGAAAATTGACTGAAGAATAGATATATATCTCAAATAATATATAAAAAGAAGAGTAAAACCGAACCCAAAGAATAAATTGATATAAGAATGAAATCTATAGAAAAATAGAGGAAAGGGTCGGAAAGGGATAATATTCCTCTTTTTGAATGAGAAGAGCCAGAGCTCGACCAACAGCAAACTAAGAGTGCATTTAAAGAACGGACGAAATTATCCCTTGGTAATAGTCTTTGAAATATAGTAATACAAAGAAATATAATAACAGTAATAAAATGTCGTAAAGAAAGTACTGAACGAACAGTCGTCTGAAGTGTTGCTCGTATTGTATACCAGTGTATATGTGTTGATGTGTGTTCTGTATGACTTGTGCTCAACTCTTATAAACTAAACTCAACTCATAGTGTCTCTCAATTCACTTTCAATCTGTATGTCTGTCACCTCATTCTCAGTGTGTGTTCGCCGCACAAAACCAATTGTCTGAGTATTACAGAAGCCGTGGAATAAAGAAGAATAAGAAGAGAAAAGTATAATAACACTAATTGAATGTGTTATTCAATTTGATTCGGATTCCATTTTCAATCATTCTATTCTACCAGAACAACAATAGCAAGATAAAACAAATAATAATAATAATAATGACCATGACGATGATGATGATGGTCAATTGAGTGAAGCATCTAGAATGAACTGTCTCCAATGTCTCCAATGTCTACAATGTCTATAATGTCTTTAATACCTAAAATCACAACTATTTTCTATTGTTATTTTCATGACTCCATTTTACTATTATTCTTATAATTGAATAATTAACACCTAGCTAATAATAATTAAAGTGAAAATTTAAAAGATCATGCTCATTTTCAACAAAGTCAACAACTATTTCAACGACTATTAGATTTATCAAAAATTGTATTCAATTACTAATAAAAGAACAACAAATCGAATGTAATTTAATTGTGTTTTTCCCTCAAAACAAAGATTACAGTTATTATTGTCGTCGACTATAAGTATAAAAGAAGAAACAATTGATTCTCAAATGATTATAATTACGTATTATTTTCCAAAAGTGTATTATTATTCACATTAAGTGATGGCAAAAACATTGCTTTGTATACATTTCAGTCGAACAGTTTTAGCTCTAATGATATTATTATTTATTTTGGTATCGATTCTAAAACTATTCGGCTTTCCTTATATGCCGTCACCGGATTATTCTCCGGCAGTGTTTGTCTTACTGGACCTGGTCTTAGTGGTGGGCCTCATATCTGCGGCCACACAACACCTAAAGACTCTAATAGTGTTTGGATGGTTAATGGCGCTGACATTTTTATTAATATTTTTTGGTAATACTGTCTCATCTCAATATCAAAGTGATCTCTGGGGTAAATATTTGCATATTCTAGTTTATTCACCTTGCTAATACTCATAATACTTATTTTAACGCACTATATATCTAAAGAAAGTTATGACCAAGATAGATTTAATTCCCTGGTGTCAATTTTATTAATTCAATTTGTAGTTAATATAATTATAATTTGTTTATTTGAATCCCTTTTTTATTATGTGGTGTAATGTTTGACCTTGCTTAGTTTATCTGAAGTTTATTGTTTATTTCCTAAATTATTCAAGATAATTTGATTGAAAAAAGTGAGTTTAATCAGAAATTTAATCAATTATTTATTTATTGAATCAAAATTAAACTCAATTGCTCTTGTTAATTTAATATAATTTTAAGTCCTAATATAGTTTCATTTATTTAGATTACGAAATGTCAAGATTAAATTTGTTTTTATTAACACTACCTTGTTCATTTAAGAAAATTTGGTAATCTAACCAGTTTATTAAATGAACATGATTAATTTAGTTTATTTATGGTTTCATTTAAAATAGAAAATTTAATTAATTTTATCAAAAAAACTAAGTAAATCTTTTTAATTATATTAACCTAGGACACTTAATAGCATAGTTTATAGAAAGTCTATATTATAAAATACCCGGAATCAAAGTTAATAATTTAAAACTAAGAATATTTTAATTTTAAAAACAATTCGTTTAAAAAATGTAATTAAAAAATTGTTATTAAGGCTACCATGGTGAAGAATAATCAGTAATTAGAAATTCCAAATTAATAATCTAGGTGAATAAAAAGGATGTAAGATATAAATTTTCATTAAAATCAATTAAAGCGAGAATTCTTTTTTAAAGTATTTTCCTTTCCATAGCACAGAATAATCTGTTCAGGAATTCAATAATCCGTTAAAGCCCTATAATAATCCCTTGTTGTAAAAATATCCGGAGCGCACAGAATAAGCGTTAGGCAAAATGAGGCAAAAATTGATCGAAGGCTAAGCATAAACAGAGAATATTATTTGTGTGTCGACAGAGAAAAACTAAACGACAGTTCAATTTTAATTAATTTAAGGGTCAGAATAGAGTCAAAATAGAGTGTATATACTGTATATACATTTATTTAGAGTCAAGAAATCAGTGGAAGAGTTTTAATTACAGCGAAAGTATATATTGTTTTGAGACCCAAATCCCCGTTTAATACCATAAGTGTTAAAATTAATTGCATAAAATTTAATTAACCTATCACATTTAATTATTCTTTCTTTTCTCCCTCTCTCTATACTAACCTCGTAACTGACCCGCATTTGTGCTGTGCACAGGTATGCTATACATGCTGTGCATTTGTATAATTGCGTTCACAGACGCGGTCTGTATAATCAAATACCGAATGCCAAAAGAACAGATGGGTTACGGCTGTGCTCAGCAGCACTTCCAGCAACAGCACCATCACCACCAACAACAGCAACAGCTCCAACAACAACAATTCCAGACCCAAGTGTTTGAAGTCCCGCCACCGCCTCCTGTTGTCAATCAGTACTACGCGTCGAAATCTGACCCTCAATTTCATGCCGTTTGATATGAAACCCATAATTATATTCAAATAATTGAAACTTTAGTCTAATTTGTAGAGCAATATATTTTTCAAGTTTAACCATGATCATCATCAATAGCACCATTTAAAGGGATGATTACCTATAAAGAGGTGGTGGTGTTCGACAGGACATCATATTATTCTGTATCACATTTTCTGTGAAAATTCATTTGAAATAAGTATTAAATTTTAGTATTGATTGTAGAATTTAAATTAACATGAGCATTATCGAACAAAATGGCTCAAGACAATAATAATAACAATTACTAGATTAATGTGGTTCTTGTTGATATTCTAGTTTATTTTTTTGAAGAAGAGTTCATTTATTCCAAATTAAATTTAATTTAAAACCTGATATAATATATTAAATAATACAATGTTTGACATCAATATTGATATTCAATTCTGTTCTCAAGCAATACATCATTATTGTCGTTCATTCAATCAAACCAATATTTTAGCATGAATATTTTACTTGCCACATTCCAAAAATATCAATAATGCCTACTATGATTGTTTAAGCTCATTTAAAACAGGAATTTTCCAATTATTATTGAATTACAGTTTCTATGTTTTGACATAAAATTTGCTCAATTTTTGATCGTTATTTCAGGAAAAATGAGTTATTTATCCAATTAAATATTGATTGATTCTTGTTATGGATATCCTCTATATTCTATTCACTGTGTGTGTGTGTGCTCTTTCAAAAAAAAAGAAGAGAAACAAATTATCTTGGCTATTAAATTATATCCATGGAAAGTGAGTTAAGTTAAATTATTTTTTATTTAATAACAAGATCTTGATGTCAAACAATGCATTGTTTTTAAGAATTATATTTACATAATAAACCTCCAAATAGAAGAAATAACATGGTAATTCTTATATAAAAAGAATAAAACAATACTAGATGGGCTAGATAATAATAATGTTATCATAAAGTTGAATCATCTTGCCTAATTTCTCCTTTTAAATGTTGACTTCTAAAAGAGGTTTAAATGTAAATAATTTATACAATAATTGTTTTTTACTCTTTTATTGAACTTATTTTCTACTCTTGTATTATAAAAACAAATAAATTATCTAGTTGAAAGATATAAAATAACAATGAGAATATGAAACGAAAAAGAATCATTCTCAATCTTCTTTGACATCGAATATTCCATTTTATCAAAAAATACTCTTAAAAAGAATTCAAAGACGTTTTAGAATATTTTATTGCAAAAAAAATATTTTAAAATAGAAATTTGACTTTGAAATGACTCCTATCAAGAATCTTATCATGCTAGATTTGAATTTCTCTTAAGATCCTGTGTTGTGAGGACTCTTTGATTCAATACTTTTATGAATACAATATAAATAAGAATTTATTAATAATTTTGTCTTTTATTTTATATAGGATTTAGTAGAAAATGCAATAAAAGTATCATGGGCATCTAGGGATTACCAACAATGTGACAATTTAAGTATTATAGTATTGGGTCAGCAAATTATCGAAAAAAATGTTTAAGGAATAGTAAATTTATTGCCAAGTTCCGATTAAATTTAGAAGACCATTAAGATCTAAGCCGAGCAATAATTTAGTAAATGGCTCTTTGTTTACTTGACAAATGAAAATTTCCCTTGTTAGATTCTTCGATCTGATGACAAAAATGACAAAAATAAAAAAAACCAAGATTATTGCTTTAAATAGCCATAATTTATGGTGATTTATAGATGAGGGAAATATTGTAAATAAATCTCGAAAAGAATCTTGCACGTCCCACTCTAAAAGTGTTTTTGCCGACTCCATTCTGTTCTGTTTTTAACCTATTTATGTATTGTTCAGTAGTTTTATTGATCTTAAAAAACAAACAGAAAAAACAGTATAAAAGAGGAGAAAAATTGAATTCGCATTCAAATACGGCTGAATTGGTTTGAAGTCTACTCCTCTCTCTTCTATTCGTTGTATTCGTCTTAAACTTCTTAAATAAACCACTGAATCGACTGACAAAACACGAATAAACTTCCATTCAATAATTCGCTCAATTTTTATCTATAAAAAACAAATAATATTTTTTGTCTAAATTTCTCAAAACTCTTAACATAATTGCAAACAATTGAAGTCTTTATATAAATCATAACCAAAAAAGAGAAATCATTTCAAACAATTATCTCTCGAATAAAAAGATTTATCCCAAGACTTTAAGTTTATTAATTATTTTCAAAAAGTTCTCTCTCTCTCTCTCTCTCTCTCTCTCTCTCTCTCTCTCTCTCCCTCTCCTGCATTCGATTTATGTTAAGAGATATGATTAATGTATTTGAAGTAAATTATTAGTGAATTAAATAATTAATGACAAAAACAAAGTCAAAATCAAAGTATAAATTCAGTTAATTTTAATCTTTAGATTAATTATTGTTTTAGATTTGTTAGATTCAAAATATAGATATTTACCAAAAGAGCCATTTATCTTGATAAATTATAGTGTTTTATTTAAGAATTTATTAGAATTGTCTAGTAACATTTAATGTTGTTTGCTCTAAATTTAATTTCTATTTTTATTAAATAATTTTATTCTTGATAAAACTTTAATATCATATCATAAATTTAACTAGTTAATAAAAACAGATTTAAACAAAATTCTAATAATATATTAAAGAAGTTCATCTAGATTCTAGAAGAATAAATTATTAAAATGGTCATTTTTCATAAATTAAACTTCTGGTCATCTCTGATACAGAGCTTCTAAACTTAACTTGAATACAGTAAAAACAAATAAATATAGAATAAACAAGCTAATTTAATTTGATTTTTTTCGTTAAATATATGTGGAATAAAATTTAAAAGAAAAAACAAAAACTCGGAATAAAATACTGTTTTCTTCTTTTCTTTATTTTCTTTATTGTATTCTTTTGTTAAATTATTTTTATATTCATTCCATTCTTTTTGTTCAACTGATAGCAGTGCTATTCCACTATTATTTCACTACTATTCCAGTGCTGTTCTCAAATTGAAGGAAAGGTAATATTGAATTCCTGCTGAAATAAAAGATTTCTAAAAAATTTATAAGTTTATTGAGTTTTGTTCGACAGACGGAAGAAATATCTTAAAAATTCATTCAAATGTTTCATTGGATTAGAACTCAAAAGGAAGTGATATTTGAACCGAAAAGAAGTTATAAATTATTCCAAACTTTTAAGACTTAAATTTTTAATATCTTCTTATTTCTTAAAAGAGAAAACAACACCTCCATTATTTGTTTAAAACATATTTCTAAAATTTAACTTGATATTTTAAATCATAAATAATTTTTACTAGCTTTTAATTAAAAAATTCCTAGTTTGTTGTTTCAATATTAATAAAATTTAAAAATATAATATAAAATTATTTGTTATTTTTGATAATATTCAAGCAAATAATGTTGTATGAGAGGTTGTAGTGATCTTACAAGCCAATATTATATAATACAGTACTCAATCGATAATTTTAACAAGTTTGGTTTTGGTCATTTGGTTAAAATTATCAGTTAGTTAAAATTACTGGTAGAAAGAAAGAATACCTAATTAATGCTTGTTTATCTGGTTTTGTTTGTAATTTATAAAATTTTCTCAAATAAATCAGTTTTTGTTTGTTTAGAATTAATATGTTTTTAGATTTATTTAAAAATCATTAAAAGTCGTTTAAAATATAATTTTCTTAAATTCCTTTATAAATTTTAACAAAAATTTCATTAATTCTTAGTTTAAATAGTTAATTCTTATTCAGTTTATCAAACATTTTATTCTCAAAATATTTTATTTCAACAAAAAATTAAATTTAGTTCAAAAATTAAATTCATATCTTATTTCTTTAAAGTTTAGTTAAAATTATTGGTAACACTTTTATATACAATTCAATGAGATTTGATTTTCATATTTAGTTTTCATATAACGGGAAAATTTCGTCTTATTGACGGTAACGGAGGGGAGTGGTAGGCTGTGCTCTCCCTGGAGATCAACACTTTTGATAGAACCTTGCACATATTATAATATTAAATACTTTAAGTTATTCACTTATATATGTAAATGTTGTTAACACATATATATATAACAAATAAGTACCTTGCTCATATTATAATATTAAGTACTTTGAATATTTCACTTAGTTATAGATGTTGTTAACTCATATATTATTCTTTTTGTATTTTCGAATTTAATAATTCTATCTCTAGATAAACTTAAACCTACAAAATGTATAACTAAGTAGTACGGTCTGGGTATCTAAAAATTCAAATCATATTGAGTTTGGTATCATTGGAAAGCTTATATCACTTAGAATCTATATCACAAATTTCAGCTGCGAATGTCCATGATCTTGTTAATTATAGTTAATTTAAAAAGGTTATTTAAAGCTTTAAAATTGAAAGATTAAAGATCTTTTCATGAACTATGATTTTGAAAAATGACATTTATTATTGAATAAAATGATATTCAATACAAATTTGTTTGAAAAACAATATAAGTTCACAAAAGTGTAATTTTTCCAATTCATAGTTCATAAAAGAATCTTTAATTTTTCAATTTGATAGCTTTAAAAACAAATTTAAATTAAATATAATTAACAAGATCATGGACATTCGCAGCTGAAATTTTAGATATAGATTCTACGTGATATAAGCTTTCCAATGATACCAAATTCAATATGATTTGAATTTTTAGATACCCAGACCGTACTACTAAGTTTATATTTTAGCATAAAATCTTGTTTTATTTGATCTCTCATTCAATGTCGAAACAATAAACAAAAAACTTTCTTTTCATCATTAATCAACACTATTAACAAAAATAATATATTTATTCTTAATTAATGCACAATAAATGAATGATTAAATAAGAGAAACAGAAATACTTTTTTTGGGGGAAAATTTAAATCACCATTCATATTTTCAACTGAAACTTGACTAGTATAATATTCAATATATTGGAATTATAATTACCACTAGTATATTAATTTTAATATTCCTAGTATAATTCCAATCATTCTTAAACTCCTAAAATTCATCTGAAACTTCTATATTAAACCGGTAAATGTATTGGCCATTGAGTTTGAACTCAAACCTTGTTTTAATTTTGTTTTCATATCAATTATATAATATCATTAATATTTTATAATTTAGTTTTTAATTATAAACATTTTATAAATTAGAAAGTCTTTTAAATAATTTTTTTATACCAATCCTTAACTCAAATAATTAAAGAGTCATAAAGAATATCAATAAAAAATTCTTTTAATTTATATAAACATAAGTTATATTAAATATTTAAAAATAGATCCAAATAAAAGTTTTAAATTATAATAATATTTAAGTACTGTTTCGTAAAATTAATCAGAATTAAACAATCATTTACTGGTAAAATTTAATCTTGGTCAATATATTGGATCCATTCATGACTGAGGAAATTATCGATTGTTATTCTTTTATTGGGATTCGGCTCAAGAACTTTAAGTAACAATTTTCTGAGCCTTACATCAAACGAACCGATCAAATGTTTGAGTAATTTTCTATCTTTTTTTAAAAGAACACATCTTAAGGGAAGGTCCTCTTCAGGAATACCATTGGGAGGAATAAATGGATAACAGGCCAATAACATCGCCAAAAGACAGGCGCCAACAGAATAAACATCAGCCCTTTTCATATCATAATATGTCTCTACAATTATACTTTCGGGCGAAGCCGTAGCCGGTGAACACCGGGGTCGGTCTGTTATAATTGGTTCTGATTCAATTAGGATTAGTTATTGTAGTACTAAAATAAATATCTATTACCCCCTGGTTTTCCCATTTTAGAGTTATTAAAATCGGTGAGTTTGGGTGTCATTCGCATCAAACGATTGACACTAAAGTCTTGTGGAGTGTTTGGAGTACTTTCACTAAAATTCATTAAAATATTCTCGAGTTTAATATCGCCGTGACTTATGCCTATCGAAAATAAATGTCTGACCCCTTCTGCTATACCTCTTATTAAATGTCGACAATATTCTGGTCTAAGAGGTCGCCATATTTTTTGACCAAGAAAGTTAATTCTTTGCAACACTTCGAAGAGATCTCCAATGGGTGCCAACTCTAACACTAAATAAGTGACACCAGTTTTACCACAACTAAATTTTTCTTTAAATTCAATAATATTGTGATGCGGACTCTCTATTATTCTGTCGACGACATCCACTGATAAATGTTTTCACAAATCATTATTAATATAATATAACGTAAAATGTAAATCAAGACTCACTCTCTCTTTTAATGGCCGACCAATACTTCTTATTCTTTAGTACTTTAATAGCAAACTCTTCAGGAAATAAAGCGTTCCTCTCTTCTGCAACAATTGCTTTATAGACAAAAGAATAAGTACCTTTTCCTAACAATTCAACGAAAAGATACTGTTGTATACCATCATTATAAACAGCTTTCAAGTCATCAATATTGAGACCAATTGATTTTGGATCCAACTGTTGGTAATATTCTACTATTTCTTCTTCAGTTAATTGATTTTCTTCAGAAGACATTATTTTAAAGTCAACTCAAAATTATTATTATTTAAAATTTAAGCAAATTTTAAGAATAAATTATTAAATTATTTATTAGTGAAAGTGAAGGCGAATTATTATTTAAATTTAATATAATTTCAAATTTGATTTCATTTTAAAACGGATTGAGGAGAAATCACAAATTAATTCAATCAATTATTTCAAACAATTATATAATTATTAATTAGTAATTAATAGACAGAAAAAGCTTAAATTATTTTTAAAAAATATCGGTTAAACACAATTAGAATTCAATAATGAATTAAAGAGCTTTAAAATCAACAGATGTTATATTTATAATATTTAGCAAAAATCTCTTTTGGATGATCCATCTAATTAAATACTGTTCTTATTTTGACCTTTCTTATTAACTAAATCTAAAACCAATACTATAATAAACAATGAAAAATAATAACCGATCTAATTAACTGACCAATGTTATACCCTATTTTTCACTTAATTAGATCGATTATCCACTGTATTTAACTCATGAACTATACTCTATTTTTATAACGAAAATCTAAACTTTTCTCTAGTAATTAATGAGTGATTATCACTGATTACTAATATAATTAATGAGTTAATAATAACTTTAATAACTATAATCTAATAAAAAAATGTTTTATTTATTTATAAATTCATATGAAATTTAATGTAATTCACAATAATAAGTGTTAATATCGGAACTCAAAAATAGTTTTTTTAAGAAAAAATGTTTTCCGCGATTCTCTTAATATTGATTTGTTTGGATATTGTGTTTGGGGTCAAAAGTTAATGATTTTAAAGTTCAAATAAACATATTTTTTATTTTTCACTAATAGACAAATACACCATTAATTTCTTTATTAATTAATACTATAAACTTGTTAATTTTTAACATAATACTTGTTCTAAAAAAACCAAGGTTAAACCAAAAATTTCAGTTTGTTGTCATTTGTTCCTGTTTTGGATATAATGTGATTTAATTAAAAAAAAAAATAAACAAAAATCTAAATAATTTAATTCATTGATTAAATGAGACGTCAATAAAGCGATTAAAAAGTTTTTCATATTTTAATTATGATTTGAAACCACAAAATAAAATGTAATAAAAGATGTTTTAAGACTACAATAAGTTTTATTCAATGAATAGATTTATTGTTGTATACAATGGATGAGATTCAGGCCATGAAAAACATTGCAATTCAACACTATTTTTGTTTAAAACATTCAAAATATCTGTTATTATTATAAACAAGTTTTGCGACAAAATGCTATTAGAAATGTCTTTTCCAAGAGATAAACGGATGAGGGTCTCAATGATAGGTCTCAATGATCACTACCTGTACAAACACTGTATAAATACTGGCATTTGTTGAAAAACATTCTCTAAACAAAAGTTGGTTTCGAGTGAAGGCATGAAATCATTTACTCATATTTTGTGTTTTTCATCAAATATTTCCCAAAATCTAAGTTTCAATAAATACTGAATTTATATAATTTCTCTAATGTTTGGAAATTATTCAAAATGTTTTCAAAACTATTTTTAGTTACATTTATTTCATTAATTATCTCCTTAGCTATGGGTCAGAGTTCAGGTAAGTTAGAAAAGTTTTCAAAACTTTAATAACTTTTCAAATGTTATACTATTAGTGGAAGTGAAGAGAACTCGTCGTCCGAATCGTTTCGATCACTTACTCTGTAAACAAAAGTACACCGGATTTGGTGTCAGAAGTTCTGCTGTTTTGGTCAGTATTTTATTTATTTAAAAAAACTATTTATTTGTAAATTATTATTTAAACAGAACTATAGCGGAGAAATTTGCAAAACCTATTGCCGTATAATAAATAGAGTGAACCGAACCTCCAGTTTTACTGAAAATATTTCTCCCAATAATATCAGATGCGGTCCATTGGGTGCGAGGGTATACCCTTTTAATACATTATAAGAATCTTTAAGTAAAAAGTATTTGTTTAAGTGCGTCGAAGGTGTCTGCACTCAAGGTTCTGGAGGCAGCAGTTCCGGTGCTATCACTGACGTGGTTTCTAATAGAAAAGGCCGACCTATAAAGGGTAATCGGATTGACTCAAAAAGACTAAACCCTACAAAAAGAAGGGGTTCTTCCAGTCCTCAAAAAACTTCGATTTCAACGATAGAAACGACAGAATTTAGCGAAAAGGAAACGGAATCCGAAACCTCAACCGATGCGGTCATCATTGAAACTGAAGTTCCAAATGATAACAAAAACGCAAAAATAATATTCCCGAACGACTAAAACTAAATTATATTTAATTTAATAATTAAATTATAGACTATTAATTGCTATAAATGACACGAATTAATACTATTTTGTAAAAATTATTTATAATTTGTATTTTAAGACATTTTTGAGAAAAAAGTCATTTAAGAGAAATTATTCAAATATTTTAAATATTTGTATAAATAAAATAAACTGAATTATTAATCCTTTTCTGCTTCTGTACTGATCTTATCCGGACGTCCCGTAGGTTTGGGTGCACGGCCTCCGCCGCTACCAATTGTTGTGGGAGGAGTAGACAAATTAGTGGCAACTTTTGAAGTAACGCTTTCCTTATGTTCGGTCTCTTTTTCTTCACTTTTTCCATATCTAATACACTTTCCTTTAGAACAATACTATATTCAAATTAAAGACAATCAAAGTTTTACTATCATTTGATTTATGTTTCAATATATACCCGATCTTTGCCACACATCACATATTGTGGAGAATCAACAATATCGGTCATTTTAGATATTTCTGGATTTGTAGATATGAACCTGCAATATGTCTTACAGGGAAATCCAGTCCTATTCTAATTCATTAATAAAGTTATTAAATAATTAATGTTTATTAATAAATAAAATAAAATAAAATTTAATTAATGAGTTCTTACAAAATAAGGATAAACATAAGCAAATTGATCCTCATTTTCTTGAATCTTGTCCAATTTGTCAAACAATTGAGCCTTGCAAGCAACAATGTCACTTCTTTCAGGGGGACGACCCATACACTTAGCATTGCTTAGATTTATTAAAATCCAAGTTAACATTAATACTGACATTACTTTAAAACCTTTTGAAATCATTGAATATATTAATGAAAACGATTTCAGTCAAAGAAATTTCTAAGTATTTAATATTTATAATATTTATAATTTTATCAGAAAAATGACTTTAATTTATTGTTTATATCATTAAAAGCGTAAAAATAAACGAATGAATTCATATTTTAATTAATTAATGTTTATTAGAATAAACGCTTAATTGAATTTATTATACATTAGTTTGGATTACATTTTATACGTTTGACTTATACTCAAAACTCAATCGATTGTAACTTTTTATATGAAAACTATATTAATAATAATAATAAAATTAATAATTAAATTTTATATAATAAAAGAGTCATATAATACAATTAAGATCCGATTTAAGTCAATTGTTTGGATTCAAGAGTTCCCATAAATGAGTTAAGGAAATACATAATTGTATGTTATTATTCTTAAAAGAGGTTTTGTTTTATTGAGAATAGATATAAAGCCAGACAAGAGTCCAGACAAGGACCTAGAGTTTAGGCCCTAGACTGTATCAAATAATAAAATGTACCTAGTCTCAGTTTACAAGGTACATTGAATTTTTTAAACCACCCTAAATATAATCTAAATAAACATTTCCTTTCCTACAAAATATTAGTTTTAATTAAACTTTTAATCATTTTTAACAACTACACTCAACTCTCATTTTTATGAACTTAGAAGTACCGACCCTTATGTTCACAAAAACTATCTAGTTCATAAAAACGGAAGTTTATTATAAACTTGGATAAAAATTAATACAAAGAAGTTATATATTAATTATTGAAAATGATCATTAATATCATTAATATTTTTTTTTTAATTATTTAAACGTATTAACTGTTATTTTCTGTTAATTTGTGAAAATTAGTGATCAAAAGATTCATTATTTGTTTGCAAAAAATATTCATTTAATTGAGTTAAACATTTAAAAGCATCATTTGCTGTAATATTCGCCTCTAAGATATCACCTGAAATACTCTCGATATCGTTTTGGTTATGATTTTCATATACTTCTTGTATTATTTTATTGCCTAAAATTTAATTCATAAAAATGGATTTATTTTAATATAGACTTATATACAAAGTATTTGGTTTATATGTTCACAAAAACGGAGTTCATAAAAATGGGTATATTTCTAACATTACATCTATGTAAGTGTTTATGAAACCTAAGCCTAAGTTCACAAAACCTATCTAGTTCATAAAAACAGACGTTCACAAAAATGGCAGTTAAGTGTATTTCTAATAATCAATTTTTGGAGTAACTCTTTCCCATTCGAGTGTAGTGGTGTTAACTTGTGTCCAACCATTTAGTATACCCACTTTCTGATTAGATTTAGCTTGGACATTGGTATAGTTTAACAAAGAAGAAACATTTTCTTTATTAGTCGATTGTGAAACATCCATAGGATTATCTTGCTTAATTACCTGCTTAATCGGAGTTATTGATAGAAAAGGAACTGAAGTGATTCCTTCCATTTCGAACTGACTCTCGTTTTTAACACTAGAATTGATTTTTGGTTCAATCGTTGGATAATTAAAATTTTTATTAAAAAATGGTTTAATTTTTTTGTCAAATAATCGCAAAATTAAACCTTTGACCGAATGACTGCCATTTCGGGAAATAAAATTCGGGGTAAATATAGAGAAATTAGCTGGTGATTGACACATACCAAGGTTACAAAACTTATAAATATATAAAATATATTGTTAATTTTGTTATATTTGCAAGGTAATTTATAGATAAACTTACTTTGAAGGCACCGCAAATCAACAATTCTGGAGCGTTTACTGGAATCAACTGAAAGACTGGAGAATTGATTTGTCTGACACGACAATATACCTTGCATACTTCTCCCGTCTTATTCTAAAAAGAAATATATTTTTTTTATTAAAAATTAAAATTCTTATTAAAAAAAAGTTTACAAAATAGCTGTCAATTATAGAATTGGGTCCGTCTTCTGACTGAAGTGTATTTTTACAATAAATATCACTCATTGGATGAAACTTCAAAAGTGTGGCCAAAAATGTAGAATCAGTTCCATTAAAGAATACAATCAAAAGAACAAACGATAATATAATACCGACTCTAAACATATTTAATGCTTTTTTGTTGTTTATTCAAAAAGTATTTCAAAGTTAATGAAAACAATTATGTTTTGACTAAATATAAAAAGAATAGAATTTCGTGATTTTGAATTAATTAATTAATTAGAAAATATAATAATTAATTGTCTTTAGTTATGACTTCGAACTCAAATAAAAGTGAAAGTATTTCCAAATAAATCCTTTTATTTGATTTGCATTTAATTCCAATAAAAAAGATTACAATTAATCAAATCTACACAAAAATCTTATTAATATATTATTAATTGACTACTATTTCCAGGAAGAGTTGAGTGCTTTTCTTGCGGCCAACCATTTGGTTGCGTACGAGAAGGCAATCAATGCAATCAAAACAATTGATATAAGAATGTGATCGAAATCGTCTTTCAATACATCAAACGTTTTCGAAGGCGTGACTCGAGTATAGAAAAGGTCTATAAAATCATTATTTAATAAATGTTTTATAAAAAAGATTTGATATGAGACATACCGAGACCGTAGGCAAACACCAGACACGTTGACTCCAGACCTGTGGCCGACGTTTGAATGCCTCGAATTGCAGTCAGAGTTTTGTTATAATTTATGATTCCTTCCGCAGGAATTGGTAGTTCTGGAATGTATGGAATCAGTCCTTCTTCCATATGTTCAGGCGTTGGTTTAATGGGTCGGCGCGGGTCTAAAAAGGCTTTCGGTAACTCCAAGAGCCCACCCGTTGGCAGGAAAACTATGAATAAGAAATCATTAGTTACCAACATTTAAAACAGAATATAGAGAACTGACTCAACATATGTTTACTCGTAATTCCTCTTTCGGTGATAGTGTCGGCCATTACATCAATTCCGGTCGGAAATATGAATGTTTGCTGTTCGACAATCGCCGGAACTAATGGACTTCTTGTCAGAGAAGAGAAAGCACTTGAATTACTTTGAGTCAACCCTTCGAAGAGTTCTACAGATGAGATCTCTGTTCGACGTGACTTCTCATTATAATACGAATACTAAATCACGAAAACAATTAATTCATTGAATAAACACTAATTTCATACAATAATCCAATTCTCCGAATGAATGATATGAAAGGGACGCTTCGCCCTCTTATGTACTGTCGTATACACAATGGAACCGCTTATAGAATCCAAGACATAGAGTACAACAAAAGCTATTCATAGATATTAAAGTTTATAAATAGAAAAATGGCTTTTAATTAGAAGCTATACTAACGTTTCTCCTGTGAGTCAAGTGATTCGCCGATAAACGCCACTAAATTAGGGTTTAAATATTTGTAGAGAACATTACGGTCTCCCATAACCCTTCCCTGTGAGTGAACGTGTTCTCCATATCTTTTAAACACAACTTGAAGACCATTAAGAGGTAAGGGTAAGTCCAAAGACCAGATCTGTTTCGCAATCAACTCATTTTGATTCGATTCTATGAATGAAAAGCCTTTCACTGAACCGTCGGTTGGGTTTGTGGACAGCATATAATATATGTCTTTAATGGTAAGGAATAATGATTTCGCAGAAGAAGGGTATATAATAGGTTTAAGATTGTGGTCCAAAATGAGGATTGGCTTCAAATAACTACTATCGGTATGACTCAAAAGCATAGTTTGCGAGACTCCGACCTCTAATTTTATTCGTTCAAACACTTCGCCGGTTATCGGATCAAATGAGAAGATAAAACCATTTTTGTTGATTACAGTGCATTGAGAGGGATAGGGATAGTGAGCAGTTGTCCGCTGTGCCCAAATCGGTAACTTTTGATGGTTTGAATCACTTTTATGGCTAAGAAAAGGTTCATAAATGGACCAAATGATGGCACCCGAAAGAGAATCGATGGCAAACACTTTTCCATTTGTGGCCAAAGCTATGATCACTTTATGTAAACCAAAACGATCCCTAACTAGAGGTGAATTGACAACTGTTTCATCTTTGATTAGACCAGAATCAGTGTTGCCGTCACTGAACTCATCATCGGAGTTGTCGATCGACTTTCGAACCGGTTTTTGAGTAATGGTTGCAATTAATTGTTTGACTAGACTTGTGCTGAAACTCTGGAACTGATATACTTGTGTCGTTATTCGGGTTAAAAATTGCGACAAAATATTTGTTTCATCAAAACTTAAGGTTTGTTCGATTTTGGCGTCCAATTCACTTAACGGCAAATCCATGAGCTCTGCACTACTTATACTACTGAGGGCTTCCTCTCTCTTCCAGGTTATCTTTCCGATAAGATTTGTCATTATTAGTGTCGAGTCTTCAGTAGAGATGAGTATCTTATAGTTATGTTTGTTATCACTTCTGATCAGAGGAATTATCGACAACTTATCCACAATAATGTCATTATTAAGTATGAATTGCGCCGAAAGGGCCGACACTTCTGACCAGTTCTCGATATCGAATGCACTAATTTTAATACCAGTAGATATTGTGTTCTGCGATAAGTCCTCTTCACTTGTGCTGGGATTGGCTTTTGTTATTAAAGCACAGACCGCCAGACTGTCGGACCCTAAGATTGGCGCCAGTGTTAGAGCCTTCACTTTTGGCAACACTTTAACCAAATCAATGGTATTTTGGTTGAGACGCAATACCACAAACCCATCGCCGCCTAAATTGATCGCAAAATAAGGAGTTTCACTGTTTTCCTGATATGGAAGTGATTGGAGTCTCAGATATTTTGGTTTGGAATCGCTTTGAAGACCGAACGACGAAAGGGGAACACCAGTGAAGGCTTTACTCTCACCCACTATCATGTATTGAAGAATCAGATCCCTGTCGTCGATGCAAATGAAATATTTTGATGTAATGAAAGAACAGGAAGTGCTTTCTGTTAACCAATCAGAGGTCGGAATTGGACTCATTGTTGTCTTTAAAGACTGAGTCTTCAGATCAAAAACAATTAATTCCATCGATTTTTTGTTGACATCAAACTTAGAGACTGTTATTTGAGTTGAATCCGGACTCAGACTATAAAAGAGACGAATGTCTCTGAAATTAATACAAAATAAGAAATTAAAACAAATCCAGAGTTTAATAAAAATGTTTGGAAATACCGGTTGTTCTCAATTTCTTGGATAAAATCATTGGACAAACTTTTCTCCGAAATAATGGTTCCTTCGAGTGTCCAACACCTGATCCAAGTGCCGAACCCATTGATTGTCATCAGCGGACAATTATCTGAATCAGTGGTGACTAAGGCGTCGATATCAGACTCCAAGAGATGTCTCCATTTAATGGTTCCGTTTCTGATGTGAAGAGAAGTTAAGACATGACTTTCAGTGGAAAATATGATAGCGTTATGTGTTTGCCATAAATGAGCCGAAGATTTGCCGCTTTTAATATGAGATAATTGTTTTAATTGGCCGACGAATTGTGACCTCCAATCAAATTTGGAGATCTGGTCCTCATAAAGACACTGCACACCATTCAGACCACTGAAGATGAATAAAACTATAAGTGTTTTAATTAAAACACTTATAAGTGATTTGTATTTAAAACCGATTTTATATTTAAATAAATTATTTAAAATTAATTTCATTTCAATTAAAGTCTTATAAAACTCAGAAAAATATCGCCGAAAATATTGAAATAAATAACAAAAATTAATTCAAAATCTTATTAACAAAAGTGAAGACCAAATATAAGACAATTAATTTGTGGTCAAAAATTAACGTAAAAAATCACTTTTAATATAATTGTAATAAAAATTAATGTCATATAAAACATAAAACAACATTTCGTTAATTAAAACAATGTTTTCATCAATACTTGTATTCAATACACAATTCATGGCTGAGGACTAAACGCATGCGTTTTCCTTAAATGCCGCTACAGTTTGTCTCCGTTATTGTCATTAATCAATTTAAATAACCTGACACTTTTATTTATCTAATTATTTATTTATCTTTTTTATTTCTCTGTTTAATGGTTCGGTTTAATAATTATTTTAATTGTTTTTAATAAATCTCTTGTTTATTAAATGGAAAAGATTAGCTTGTTTTTATTTAATCATTCCTGTTTTAAATGGCATTACCATGGTTACATTTATCTTGAATCATACGATTGAAAACTCAAATTTTCCTTATTTTTCATAAAATTAAAAAATAAAATAAAATCTTAGAAAAAGATTAGAATTTAAAGCAAATATTAAAAGAGTTATTAAATAAATACTTAAAATACCTTAAAATCGATTTAATTTCCTCACAAAAGAAAACAAATCGTTGCCATTGACTACAGTATTATGTCTCAGTAAAAGAAATACTTCTTATTTTTTGTCTCTTTTGAAATAATCTTGATACTTTTATTCTGACAAAAAATCCCTGATTTTAATTTTAAAAACAATTCCAGATTTTGTTTTCTTAATTATTTCATTTATAGTTTTAATGTTTTAAATTATAAAAAATAGCACCAAAGGACCTTGCCCATTAAGAACGTAAACCCTGATCCATGAAAAAATCAAAAAGGCCTCAACGTGAGTCGATTCTAA
>JAQFZM010000789.1:0-24987 GCA_034695785.1 Galumna obvia | reverse complement strand
AATCATTGGCCGGACAATTAAAACATCTGACGTTTGACCCTTGCTATAAAAGGCTCTCAACGGACAATTTTTGGCAGGGAGAGTCGGCAGTTAGTTGGCAGTTAGAATTACAGTCGGCAGTTAGTCAGCAGTTGGAGTTACGGTCAGATTTGTTAAGTGGTCTTCAAGTGTGCTCTCTTTGGCATCGGTTCAGTTCGAGATTGAGACCAATTGAAGTCCGTTTAGTCAGTCATCTCATCTTTTAATTTTGGCGATTAGTTTTAAATAATTATTATTCGTATTTTAAACAATGTTTTAAATGTTTTATTTCAATTAAATGACAATAATTATTGAATTACTTAAAAAGTTATAAATAAATATTCAATTTTGTATTTTCGAATCCTTTGATGTCCTCATTCATCGTCGGGTAATCACCACCCGACCCACAGCGAGTTTACAGACCCCCAGACAAGTCCAACCAGCGGTCGCCAGCGTTACAAGTATTTCAATTATATCTATAATGAAATTATTTGCCGCTCTTTTCAAAAGTTTTTATTTTAAATTAGTTTTTGTTTTCATTGTCAGCAAAAAATTATTAACGAAATAGTCTTTCAGTCGTTTTTTAATTGAAAATTTTCAAAGAAATTAGTTTTTTTGGTTTTTGTTTAATTTGAAAACATTTTAAGGTCTGATAATTATCTCCACAATTAAATACAATAGAATTAGACGTTAATGTACTGAATGCCAAATATAGCATGAATTTCAACATTAAGAATGAGCTTGATAAGAATTTTGGCGATCAATACTTCTTAGATCAGATAATTTTGTAATTTTGTTGCTCTGAAAAAATATTTGTTTTTCTTTAATACTTTGTTTTGAGTCACACTTTTGTCTTATATTTTCTTTTCTAAAGTCTTTTTTTGTTAAGATTTCTGAGAATTCATTACATTTTCTCAAAGATTAGATGGTATTAAAGCTAACAATAGTAGTGACAATCTTGGCACTTTTGATTAATGACTTTATAAAACTTGCAACTTATCTCTAAATCTAAAAGCAATTTATTCACGAAATAAGATTGAATTGAAACACTCTTATGAATATATTCTGTACTTTTGCCTAGAACACCTATTAGAGATGTTCAAGGTGTATTCCAAGCAAAAAAGAAAATCCTTTAGATCCTAATATCAATCAAAACTCTTGGCAACTTATTTATAAATCAAGGTTAATTTAAAGTTGCAAATAATAAATAGAATGACAAATGTTTTACAGTAAGAAAGTAAAAATTTAAGATTAATTGTATACTAATGTTAACGAATGACTGAGAAATGTAAAATTACAAAATTGTGCAAGCATAATCACATTTTAAAAGAACAATTCTTCAACTTATGCGACATTAAAATTCAAAAAATCTTAAAATATAAAAATTGTGAGAAAAAGCGCTGAAATGCATTTATGTTTTAATTTAAAGAATTGCCAGATTGATGAGCTTGGTTATTACTTTCAAGAATACATATATTTTAAATAATTCTAAAGAAATTTATCAAATTTAATGAGTACCAAAATTAACTTACCAAGATAAGTTCATTGGCACTCATGATTCTAATTTTAGAAAATCAAGATAAATGTTCTAGATATATGTTCTTGATAAAATACTTTTACACAATAGAGTGATTGATTGAGGGCTTAATATTGTTTGGCATTAAAAAAAAGTCACTGCTAAAGTACCCACCTTGATACCTATTGCCTTGATTCAATTCTGTTTAATCAAAGTGGATGTTCTTGGCTAATTTATCACTAGTGTTGCGGACTTTCAAGTTAATTAAGAGCAATCGATGGCACAAACTCTTCGGCCCATCCATTATAGCACTGATTAATCTGTTGATTGAAGCAATCGATTAGCTATTCCTCAACCGATGACATCAATTTAAGCCAATATTTCAGTTCAATTAAATCAATCCATAAAACGAAATGCAATTCAATGAAATAAATAATATATTTGTGTCAAACTTTCCATTTATTTTATAAAACGTAACAAAACGAACATAATTTGAACACATTTTTATAATACATTCACTAATGGTATGCCTTACAAATGGAATACAAAAAAATTTGTATAATTTCACATATTTTGGGATTTTCTACCAAAAAATGATTGAGTGTCAACTCGTCTAATGGAAAAATTTGCAAGCTAAATTAGATACATTTATTTTAGTAATATATACTTGGAATCAGTCGATAATTAAGGATAAAATATTCAGTAATTAAAATGATTAGACTTTTCAACTGATTGTAAACTTTTCTTTTGCTTTTATAAAATGCATTAAAACTTTTCACTCAATCATCAAATTTTTAATTAAAGTTTCCATTTATTCTAATTACTGTAAGTAATCATAACTTTATCTAGACCATTTTTGTTTATTAAACGAGTTAATATTTTGAGCTTAATTTTAATACATTTATAAATATTAAATATTTGGAATTTTTATGAATTGAGACAAATATAAAAATATACCCAAAACTTAACAATTGGTCACAAGAAGTGTGAAGTTTTGCCATATTTTTGTGAAAATTACAAAAATAGTTGAAAAAACAATACAATAGATTTATCATTAAAATTGATATACATTTCAAGCAATCACTGCTTTTTATATTAAGAAAATATACAAAACCCTAACAAAGGGATCAAATTATAGGTAATTTTCAAATAAAAAGATCAATACCTCAAGAACCTAGTACAATCTTATACACAGTTTAGCTGAAGTGGAATTATTGGGTTTTAGATAAGACCTAAATAAATGTGACTCTAAATTCAAACCTGCATTTAATGGAAATGGATTTTGTATTTTTCAAATGTCAGAGTTTATCAAAAATTGAAATCTTTCTAAACTATTCTCGAAATTCAGAGTAAACCCAAAGAAAAGACACTTTGAATTCAAAATCAATAACTCTGTAATACCAGTGAAGTCCAGTTCAACAGATAAGTATTCTGTTACATATAAATAAACTAGAACACTTATCTAACATATTGGCAACATCAACAAATGTGACCCAGCTCATAAATTTTACTCAATGAAATCAGTACCGAATATGGCTTCAGCATAACTGGGAGGCAGGTCTACAACTATGGAAGACTCTGGAGAATCGGTTTCAAAACATTTGGAATTATATTCTTTGATCTGAAACTTCTCCGTTTTGTCATCTCTTTGATGGTCGCTATACAGAGGAATACAAACGTCTTCTGACGCAAACTGTTGGAAGATTTCGCAATCGCTATAAGAGGGGGGAAGGGATTGACAGTCGGACAAGGAATCACTCTTTGGAATAATAGTGATAATAATAGGCAGTTCCACTTTAAGCAACTCTTTATTGTCCAAAATTTGTATCAGAGCTCTGATATAATAACTTATTTTAATAATTTTAGACTCGAAGGACATTGTCTTCAAATTTGATGGAATGCTTAGAAGTAATCGCTTTGAATACGATCTGATATTAGCGTCAATCAAATCAAAAGTCTCTTCTTTGGATACTTTAGACTTTAATTTCGTGAAACAATAATTCTGTTTGAGATATAAGGATAACCTCAACTGAAGCTTATGGTCCGTCGGGTTATCCACATTACAATAGACTGACACTTTATCTCCTGTTCGATATAAAAGAAAAGAGCATTGAATAAAAAAATTGATAACTTTTTTCATATATAAATGGTTAAATATTATGTCTAATTCAAAATCAATAGTCATCTCTTTTGATTAAAAGAGTGAGTGACTTCTCCGGAGTACTCTCACCGACAAACTATGAGTAGAATATTAAAATATTTTTCTTATTTTCCTCTTCTAGTAATAAAGTAACACTATTACTATCTAGGATCATTTTAACCGCTCTGAACTTGGACTTAAACACTCCCACGAGTATTGCATTCATTTCTGGGAATTTTATGGCCAAAGAAAGTAAGAAATGTAATACAAAATATATATTTTCGCTGAGAATTTGAGACAATAACTCATAGGAAATGTTTATATCAAAACGCAAATGATTTTTCTTTGAGAATTCACTTCGAATATAATCTATGGTATTATTGTGTCTATTATTCAAAGACCTGACATTTATTATCAATATAAATGTTGTTGGGGTGTATACCTGGAGTGAACCATCCCTTGTCTACTCTAGCAAAGAGTTCAATACAATCGTTGAATAAACCGTTCCTTTTTTGAGTTATTCGAGCGATCGGTAACTATAATGAAAGCAACGGATTATATAATTATTTTATGTTTCAATGAATCGAATAAATGGATTAAATTTTTAAAAATAGAAATACAACTGACATAAGAAGTATCTTCTGTTCCATTATATGGTGTGACGACTGTCACAATCACTTCCTTCCGAAAGATATCCCAGTCTTTGTGAATGACGGCCTCAACCTTATACCGGATAAAACCGAATTTACCGTTGAATGAAGAGGGATGACCTTTCCTGTGGACATACCATTTATCAGTGCACAGAATATTTTTAAAAACTTTGCTTTTGTCCAAAACAGGCGTCAAATGAGGCATTTTTCACATTAGCTATGAAAAATGAACATGTACACTTCAAGATTTCATATACATAATGGAATAGCCATTAATGTAGTCATAGAAGAGTTAATAATTTAGTAAATGATTTATATAAAACTACAGAATAATCTCTGGTCAGTGCATGTGTTTCATTAAATTATTAAATACCAGGTTGACTGTCCTCTTCCTCATTTGACAAACCGACACAAAAATCGATATAACTCTGGAAAAACCGTAGATTTATTGTCAGCTCATTATTAGATTTTTTTTCTAATAAATCCTCTTTTTTTGAGATAAAAATTTTTCTTTTGATACTAGTTTTAAAGAATTTTTAAGAATTGCACCATGCTTCATTTAATAATAATCAATCAATATAAAGAATTTGAAAAATATTTTCACCTAATTATAACGAAATAAAGTCCTTGATTAAGTACTTGTTAAATGTTTCAGAAAATTTTCATTACATTTAAAGCAAATATCATTTTTGAAATATTTCTAAAATTTTCGATTTATTTAATAAATGTCTGAAAATAGGAAATGATTTGTTGGATATCATGTTTTAACACCAAATGTTTGTCACGAATGAAAGCAAACGGCTCTTAAAAATCACTTAAGTTTTCAATTATTTGAGAACATCACCAAGCAAGATCTTATCAGCATAAATATTTGCAAACTGAGCTCACACAAATCCATTAAGCTTGTACAATTAAGTGTCAATAATGATATGATAAAAGACGATAATTAATGATAAAAATGAGTTTTTCTCAATCATTAAATTAAACTAAACATTAGAACTGCGATAATAGGCTTTCAGATAATTAACCTAAATTATCCAGGTTATATTGATCAAAGAAAAATTAATCAATCAAGGTAATTATCTATATATATTTCTTCGATAATAATTTGTTTTTGTCTCAAATAGTAATTTGATTTTTAGAGACAATATTTGCTCTTTTAAAGTAAAAATATAAACAATTTTATTAAATTTAAGTGGTTTTGTGCTGAACATACATTTGAGACAATAGATTAAATTATTTGCATTTTTCAGCCAAAAAACCATTTAAAAATTCAATTCATTTTTCTTTTATCTCAAATAAATAAATAAATATTTGTTTAATCGAAACCATATTTCAAATCAAATATGAGTTCAGCAGAAAAGAACTGCTTTTTAGTTGTTTGACATTAGTTTTAAGGAAAATGTTTCTTAAGAAATGTTTGTTCAGTGAATTTGAAATTTTTTCAATTTTCGTGTCAAAAGAAATTCCTTTTTTCAATATATTGTGTAAATCAATCTTTTAGTCGATTAGATTCAGAGTTATATCAATTTCTGATGTTTGAGTAATAGTGTTGTGAAATACATACTCAGGTATTATAAAATTAAAATCGATGGCAATCATCCCCTGCAAAGTCTGGTCAGTGGCAGCTGTCAAACAAATTTAGTTATTTTAGGAATTAATTTATTTTATTCTCTGATATGAAAATCTTGTTATTATTAGGACTAAGACTTGAATTTCTATTCGCTCTTTTGCTTCTAAATTAAGACCTAGCTTAATGCAAGGCTTTTTAAGCCATGGACCAATCATGTGCTGAAAATAGCTCTGAGTTAGTATTGATTGACTCACATCTCTTCATGAGATCGTATTTGGAGATGAGGACAGACATCGTCTCTTTATCCAGTTTTCTGCACAGAATGAAAACATCAGTAATTTAACCGAAAATGTGTATCATTTGGAGAGAAAAAAAAGAGAAGAGATTTTTGAAACAAAACAGAAAATGTGCGCCAAATAACGAGGTCTGAACTCACGTTTCTTTGCAATCGACAGATCCCTCACAAATCAGATTTATGTCCAAATGTCTCAATTGTAATGAGCCTTCGATGTTGAGCTCACACTTACCGCGAACCGATTCACCCGCTCTGTACACCCTTTGACTCTTCTCTAATTCAATATTGAAATGTTTGACAATAGGCAGAGGTTTTGACATTTTTTGGATTATATCTGAGGACTCATTTGACAGAAATTCTATTCACTTATAAATCTGTTAAGAAATGAATTCATTTTCAAAAACTGTGTTTTGATTCAATGCTTTCATCGATCGGTACGACTCTTACGTAGATCTGTGACGCAAGTCCTCTATATTCTGTGCTATATTCTGCGCTACATAGAAGTTGATATAAAATCAAGAATTATAAATCCATTGAATTATTACTAAACAAAACGGGATTTAAATTCCCGGAATACTAGTCGTTAAGAATTCTATTTATATAATATATTCTTTACTCAAACATTTAGCTCTTCATATATTTTGGAGGTCTTTTCTAAACAAAATGAATTATAATATTCTGTGCTTTGAATGAAATAAGAATTGAATTATAAAACGAAATCATTTATATTACAGAATAAAAGTTATTCTTATTTGATAACAGTTTGAACTGATTTTGATGGATGAAAAATGCAAGAAATATATCCCTACAACTGAGCTATTGATGTATGGAAATGCATACACGACTGACAACATTATTGGAAAAAGGCTTTTAAAAGAGAGTTCCAAACATTCAATACTTATTCAAATATTTTCAAATCTAAAATCATAAATATATCTAAGAATTGACACAAAAAGACAAAAAACTTATCAAATATTTTGCATAAAACAAGAGATTCTGTTTAACCGAAGGGAGGCTTTTCTTAGCTTTGAAATGTGCAACTGTGCAATTGTTCAAGGTACAACTACATGTGTTCTTGTTTTGCAAGTTCTCATTTTGTTATCTCATTTGTCAGACTCTATGTAGTCATCAAATATTGATTGGATTATTGCATTACCAAGATACATGTAGATGTAAATGACTTCTTGGTTACTTAAAATTACATGATACATTTACCTAGTATCAAAATATTTAACATATAAAAAGATTTATAGACTTTTTTCTTTTCAACCTACACAATTTGTTCTAGCCAATTGGCAATCAAGGTATACAAATTATTTTCATTGCTCAAATAAAATCAAACTGAAAAAAAGTAGATGTACTAGATTATTCAAATATTATGCATTGTTTGCTAAAATTGCATTTTAATTCTTCGAATGGTTTCCCAACTTGATTTCCCTAGATCTATCATTAAATATAATCTATCATGGTCTAAAAAGAATTTCGCATTAATATTTCATAAATAATCTTTCAAGATCATCTAGATTAAATTATTATCTGTCAGTTTGTATAATGATTTTGAATTTACTCAAAGCCTTATATTTCAGATAAAATAATATTTTATATATAAAATATATATAATATATTAATTCTGAAAGGCTTTCATCAGTGAATTCTGGTTTCTAATGGAAAGGCATCGCCAGTCATAGCTCAGTCATAGCTCTTTTCATTGATCTCTGGGAGAATGCTTTCTGAGAATAAATAAAAACAAAAAATGTATTAAATTAAGTGAAACACAAAATGAAGTTCAGATAATTCTATGAACAAGATTTGGATGTCTATCAGAGTCTATATATTTTGGCTCAAATAGTCATTGGATTGCATTTGATTGCATTGAATTCACAACAATTGCATTAATGCCTTACGCAATAATTTAGGCATTTAAAATGAACTTGGTATAAATTAAACCTGTGAAAAATGGCAGTTCTCAACGCAAGACTTAAGTTTAAGTCATTCTTTTAGGAATAAATTTTTAATTAATCGAAACAAAAGCCTTTTTGAAACCTCAAAAGTCAGACATTAATTAAAAATTGAGATAAAATTTTGTTTTCACTCTTGTCTTCAATAATGAATTAATTCATTAAATCAATAATTATCTGAAAAAGGTTTTTCATGTGAAATGTGTGAAAACTGTCTTTTAAAAATGTTTTACCATGATTTACATGAACAAGCATCATTTTCACTATAAATATTCATAATATTCTAGAAAAGGCTCAATTAATAGAATACCCTTGCTACTTTTAGTGAACAAATTCTTCATTGAATACAACAAAAACACTTTTATTAATATATTTCAAGGATTAGAGAAACCGTTGATTTGAAAGATTCACTTTTGAAAAGATCGCCCACATTTACCGATCGATAAGACTAGAAGTGCTATAGATGTACTTGGTCAAATGCTTGGGAATATGGGCTCACAATATGCTCATTAAGTGAAGCAAATAATAGTAATTCGATTCTAACTTTCTTTTCAAAGAAAGTGAACTAAACTTTTTAATCAAAACAAGAAATGAGTGAATATAATATCAAATTTATATAAATAATTGGAAAATAGCTCAACAAAAAAAAAAACATTCGGAGCAATCGTTAAAATGAACTTTTTTTCAATTTATTTAGTCTGAGCTCATAATCTATTCATTGAACCATAAAATAGTTCTTCGTTTAGATTTCTAGTGTTTGTGTAAACTTTGATTATATAAAGATTAAGTTCAGGATATGCTTCAGTACAGGAGTCTAACAAATAGACACTTTCACTGAAACTTATTTACTCGAAAGTAGTTTTCCCAACCATTCTTATAATGATCTTGCTAATTAAAAACAAATAAATTGAACAAATATGATTAAAAATATTTATAAATAAGCAAGTATTATACTATAATATTTTATCTTTTATTTAAAACTTATTATTTTTTATTCAATTTTATTAAAACAAAATTATTTTTAAAAATAAACTTTTAAGTCCCCAACGAATTAAAACTAAACAAGATTGAAATATGATATATTTACCAAGTATAAAAATGATATAATTTATATATGATAGATATATGTATATTCAGATAAATGAGTTTCAGGAAAAAGCTTTTAAAGGCTTTCACTAGTATTCAATTTAAACTTTAATAATTGCAAGTCTTTAAGCACTGGATTTATAGCGAAAACATTAAAAATAATTGAATACAATTTTCTTAAGATATTATTTTCTTTAATATTAGTTTCTTTAAACAAAATCTAATATTTCAGAGACACTAAAAAATTCACCTATAAAAATGTACTTGTTTAGCTCCTTTGCTCATCTCTCCTCATCTCCTAATATGTAATCTTAGGATTGCGTTGGGCTTTAAGTAAGGCTCAAAAGATAATGACATTTATTTTCAGATTACGTGAAATTCTGGGAATATTTTTCCTTAAAATAATGTTCAGTACTTAAGGATACTCTAATCATAAAAAAATAAGAATATTCTATGCATTCTATCAAATTATCTAGTTAAATTATGGACAATAAACATTTTAAAGTAAAATAACAAATTATTTATAGTTATTTATAACAAGAGGAAGGATATAGAGGCTTGACTTGAATCTAAATAGGTAATTTAAATATTAGTTCATCAGAATATTAAATTATGAAAATTTTCATGGATTACTAATGGATAAAAAAATGTAATTATCTAGCTCAAATACCAAATATTGTTTTTCTTAATCTCAAATAAATTTTTCCTAACAGATGAATATTTAATGCTCTTACACAATCTCACCGCTCCATTTGCATATATACGTATATATAAATATGATATTTTCGGAATATTCTTTTGAAGATTTTTCTAGAATCTGATTGTTACATCCAATCCGGTTAACCTGACCCAAAAACATAAAACTCTTCAGAAATGCTGTTTACTATTTGAAGTGAAGCATATGATCCCTTTGTAGTATAATTGTATTTTATAAAAATAATCAATAAATTATAAAATTAGTTATTTTAAAAACAAATTAAATTTATGTATCGAATTAAATGAAATTATATGAAATTATATGAAAACCATAACAAAATACAATCGAATACATGAATCGTAAAACAAATGAATTATACGCTTCCCTTCAAATAGTAAACAGCATTTCTGAAGAGTTTTACGTCTTTGGGACAGGTTAACCGGACTGGCTGTAGATGTTTGCTAGAATTGGTGATAAGAGCGCCATCTTTAATGTTAACAGCAAACTATTAAATACCTCTTGAATACCATTCTTTATAAGAATACAGTTTTTTTTAATAATAGTTATTAAGAAAATCATAAAATTATGAAATGTATGTTTAATATTCTAACTTTAAGCCAAAGTCATTATAAAAAACCTTTTGATGAGTATTTCAATGTCAGGTAACTTTCCAGGAGTCGATTAGTGGTAACTTAAATAATTGATGTTTTAATTTAAAAAATCAACTTATCATGCATGTTTTTTATCTGTCAAACTTGAAAACATAATATAAGGTATATAATAAATTCAATAATTCTTTGATAACTAAAGAAAATTAAACTTGGAAACAATTAAACTAGGTTAAATATGACAGAATAATTATATGTAAAATTGATCAAGACTATTAATTTGTGTGATAGTTTTAACTCATATTTAAGATACTTATAAAATAGATTCAATAACTGCAAATGATCTTGAACAACATTAGAATTTGTCAGAACAATAGTGTTCAAACAGTGTTCAAGATCATTTAAAGTTATTGAATTTTTACATTTATTAGAGAAATCAATGAGAAATCAAATTATAATTTTAAAAATAATGTTTAAATTCAATAATTTTCCTTCAGTTAAATATAAACTGATTTTAAAAATAATTTAAAAAAAAGTGAATTCATTTGTCAATTAAAACTAGTTTTTACTAAAACTGATTCCAATGCCATTATAAACCTGCAATAATTTTAGCCCTTAAGACTTATGCGAAACAAATGACATCTTTCATATACCAGAACATATAATAAAAAAAAATATGAAAGGATATAATTGTGTTTTTCCGCCTTGGTTAATTAACTCAAACCATAATTGACACTAATCATTGCTAATAATTATTGCAAGAATATTTCTATGAATTATTAATTTATAATTGTCCAAATATTTATAAAGTGATTTCACCTTTTTATTTTTATAAGATGAGTATATCAATTGTAAATTTATACCTTGCTTATTTTTATTGATTCCTTTTTAATATTAAGAAAAATTTTTCTGTTAAATAATTAAATAAAATATTCTGTGCGATATTCTGTACCATTTTTATTTACAATTATTTAATTGGAGACAAATAACGAATAAATTAAAATTAATGGAATATTCAAATAATTGATTTGAGTTAAGACATTAATTACAGGATTTGAAAATTTTTAATTAAAAGTTTGAATGAATAGAGTTTTGATGAAAAATTATCATAAATTTATTTGAGAAACATTTTTGACATAAAAAAGTCAACAAACAAATTCATTATTTAGTCCTGGAATTAATCCTTGAAATCCTATTAGAACTTATAATTTGAAAAATTTCCATCAATAAAATAATCCTATATTTCATATAAACATTCAGTTATTTATCAGAAGAGTCTTTGATATTTCAAACCAAAAATAGATCTCTAAAATGATAACTGAATTTCAATCTTCTGATTAGAAATTCTTAGAAAAATATTGAAACTTGAGATGAAATTCTAGCTTTTTATACAAGGTGGTTTTTCACCATCTCTACTAAGGTTATTCCAGTTGTTATAGCTTTTCATATGAACTTGAAATCAGAGGAATGAAATGAAATCATTAAACCAAAGCTAAGTTTGAACTGATTTATCAATAAATTAAGGAAAAGTTGTAACACAGGTATGGCTTTATTTCCAGAGTTTGGGTGAAAGTAAGTCGTGATTATAAAAGTAATTAAAAAAATTTGTTACGAAACCAGTGACGAAGAATATGGAACACTAGTGACCAAGATACATTTTGAGTTGTTTATTTAATTAGCTTGTGAAAATTAATATTACAATATAGAATAAATAAATATAAACATGCAAGTTATAATTTATTAAAATATATTTTGAATTTTATATGATTTCAAATGTGTCAGTGAAATACATAAGTAAATGATCAAGGAGGAAGTTTTATGCCAAATTTTTTTTCTCAAAGTGAACTACCTTGATGATTTTATCCTTATTTTTAGTGCGGTGTGATTTCACCTTGAGCATCTTTGGGAATATCTTTTATATTAGTGGAAAAACTGTTTTCAACGTCGATATGAGTCTCGCAGTGATCGCAGAATATAAGACAAATTCAAGGTTTTCAACAATAGATACAAACTATTGAAAAAACATGAGGTTTGGTGTTATCACAAGTAATTTATACCTGACTTTCAGACTCTCTGCCAAACCCAGAGGTTAACTACTATTTAAGCAATGATTTTGAAATGATCGGACACAAATTAAGAATATTATGTTTCAACTCTTTAAATAGTTTAACGAATCATTTCATTATATTTTGTTTATTATTTTTGTTTTTTTTATTATAAATTATTTTCCATTTGTTTGCCATCAAATTGTCTGACAAACCAATGATTTCTATTAAATAAATCATTGAATTTGTTTAACATTGAATTCATAACTAAATATTCATTGAATAATAATAATAATAATAACTATCCTATTAAGTATTGAGTAGTTTTATTAAAGAATTACTCAATTTATTTGAATAATTGAATTTTCAATGAATTTGTTTTGTTGTAAACTTATATTATTCTATTATTGGTTATTTGTATTGACTCCTGCAACTTATTGTGACACTTGGATTACGTTATGGAATAAAGTGGACGAACCCATTGAAATAGTCTGTAAAAGAGAAGGGTCTTTTAAAAAGAAAACATTTAAACTTAAGAAAATTAGCGAGGATGAACGATACGATATTAGAGCGTAAGTTTATCAAGATTATCATTAAATATAAGTAATATTATGAAAAACTAATTTAATAATTACACATAAATGACATTGTTAACTTTTATGTATGTTTTTTGTTCACAATTCGACCCAAATTTTGTTTGAAACCCATATAAAGTTTAAAACGATTTTATTCATACTATGAAAAGTGGTTTTTTACTTTTGTCTGTCTTTCAAGTTTACCTTCGATTCATATCTCGACTGTATTTTGAAAATTCACTTCAATTCAATACTAATAAAACTAAATAACAGTTCTTTCGTTTTTATTGACATTCATTTGGATTCAAATTTTTAACAATTCTTTCCTTAACTTAAATTTTAATAAACATATGATTAGAGTCCTCACGATTCTAATGGTTAATCACTGGTAACCAAACAATTGATTTATTGATTTTCCTTTATATTCATTGACTTATAACTAAATTTTTATTAATAACATATAATTTAATAACAAAAATAATTTATTATTAAATATTATCTTATTATTAATCAATTATTGTTTGACTCCATATTAATATCGACCAAAACTTCATTTAGTAAATACCCAAATGGATATTCGAAGAGGTATTACCGGCACTGGTGTGATGTAACCGCCGGCACAACTAATATACAATTTGATGTATTCGGTGGAAGAGATAAAAGAATTAATAAACTTTCGGATTCTTATTCCGATTGGATTATAACCAAAGGAGGCATTTATAGAGTGAAAAAGGGATCACTTATTCTCTATTATGGAAAGAATTGGTTGGGAGAAGATTATGAAGATATCGAGGATGCAGTGGTGGGCACTCCCGAAAAGAGTCTTAATCCTTCTGACACTCAGAGAATGTAAATAAAGAGAAAATTTTGTTCATTTATTAGGAAATGTTGTCAAACATATCCTTATCTAATATTTTTGTTGACTCACATATAGAGCACCACTAGAAGTACATCTGACCTCATCTACACTGACATTATCCCAGCAGAGACTGGCCATCGACAAAGCAACGTATGCCTCCCATAAATTTACCAAGACAAAATCAATGGGCAAATACGTTGGCGATGCCATGAAGAAAAGGTTCGGCCACTATTGGGCGGTGTTTATAGACCAGCCCGAGAACACCAAAGTTGTCAAAAGAACGTGTGATACGGACAGAGTCATGATTTTTCAAGTAAATGACATCGACTTCATTGTATGTCAGGTCATGCGGTGAATATCGGCTTTTGTTGGAAAACCCAAAAAAGTTTCCGTCAATTTTGAATTTAAGCCAATTCTCAAACGAAACGCCTTTTTTTAATGTGATATTAGTTCTTAACATAAGTTTAACCATTAATTTATTACTTAATAATCGACTTTTGAATATTAATTATTAACTTTTGAGTGATTATCGGTTTTGACTTTTATTGAATTTCTTTAAACGACTGATTACTCATTCAGTCATAAGTGGATATCCATAAAACAATTGTCTTCTAATATAATATAAAATGCAATTTATTTTTTTAAAAAAAACCTTTAATATGACTTAATATCATAAATAGTTTATTGAATGACTCTTTGTTTTTTTCATCCAGAATTACATTAATCATATATTTTACCTTGCTAGTTTGTCAGCTATGTAAACGTGAGTTTTCTCATCCCATCTCTAATTACTATTTAATGTAAATTAGGATTACTTATTGGCCATGCTCACTTTATCAATAATGCATTCATGCTAAAATCAGTTCATTACTATTATTATAAATGATATAAAAATTGTGATTTTAATGCAATTAATAATTAATTTTATTTCATTAATAAGAGATTTAAATACAAAAAATTTGTACAAATATTTAATGAAAGCAAACATTTTGTGAAAAATTGCATTAAAAATGATATCAAATATTTAAGTAAAATAAGAAACAAAATAAAGAAAAATAGAGTAAAACTTTGAACTTTTATTACTCGAAATGTTTAGTTATCTTCGATATAATTTTCGCAGTGATTTGTGTGAAGTACTATAACCGGGAAATTAAACTCAAGACCTGATGTCTTGTCATCAATAAAGAATTTGATGAAATAGTTTACTTCAATTAAAGCACTTTTAACAGTAGGACTGGTATTGATCGGAATCGGGACTTCAATCACACCGACTGACTGAGTGGCCGCCTCTACGACAGGACCTATGGTTGTGATGTGTTTCTGTAAACAGACCTTTCGCTTATCTTTGGCTTTGAATATGTTTTTCTCCATAAGAGTGGCTTTAATTTTAAGCGGAAAACTCCTTCTGTTATTAATATCGAAAGTAATGGGAATGACATCTCCTTTAAGGATAAGAATTATCACAAAAATGAGATTATTTTTCACTCAAACCTCCATTAAAAGTGTTTTCATGAATACTGATCTCCAGATCAATAAAACCTCGTTTTATGAAACAACAGCAGTAGTTCTGATGCTTTCTATAAACTGTCGGTGCCTTCAAATTAAGGGATGTTTTAGAGTTTTACACGAAATCACATTTAATTCAATGGTATTTCAATTAATTATAATCTTTTCTTTCAAATAATAATATAATTGTTTTTTAAGAAACAAGTGTTACATACATTAGGGGTAGCCTTGAATGGAGAGCACACATAAAACTTGGACTGACATTCGTGATTCCAAGACAACAGTGCCTTTTCTATCTCTGCTTCGACCCAATAGTGAATTTGACCGAAATTACTCTTAAAACTATTGGGAATATCTCTGTAATCAATAAATTATAAATTTTCGGTTGTCTTATGGCTGTCCTTCAAATTACTTCAAGTAATGAAGTAATCTTTCAACAAGAATATCAATTTTTTCGATAAACTTACTCTGGTAATTGGAAAATGAACGGAATCCTATGGACGCCTTTCTTTAGTATTTTCTCCTTGGCTTAAGAATAATCGGATATAAAAAAAAGTTATAAAAATTTTAAGTGTTTTGAATATAACATGAATTTAATGGTTTTTGTTGTTATAGAAAAAAGTTTAGCATTGAATTCAATTTATTGAATATGACTTAAGTCTTAAGCCTTAGAGTCGTTTCAAAGAAATATTTACCTCAAATTTTTTTTAAATCATTGAAAACATCTTTTGTTGTGATTATAATAAATTACTTCTAATAATAATTGTCTAAAAATAAACCATTTATTATCGATCATAAAATATTAAGATAAAACTTGCAAGAACATACGACATTTGATATATTTATAACTGATTTCTTATAATTAAACTGCAATAAATTATCTTGCTCTTTTCTTTAAAAGAAAACATCTGGTAACTAAAAGAGGCGTGTTATAAACTACGCAAAACAAACTTGGCAAAAACTTTTTAATCAATTAAAAGTCAAGCAATAAAATATTAAAAACTTCTATGCTAGGTTATTCTTTGAAAATTAAAAAAAATCCATTCTAGGAATAACATAAAAAGAATCATTAATTATAATGTTTTGTATGATTGCTAGTTAATAGTTAATAGTTTAATTATAAAAAGATAAAAATATATAATTATAGAGTTATAGGGATAAAGTCCATTTCCTACCGGTTTGGGTGACATCGAAGCTTTGGGTGAGAAAATTGATCATTTGTTGATAGGTAATATTCCTGGATTGCCTATCATTAGAGCTGGTAACCCATTTGGTCTTGGTCCATTTGACCTCAGCATCTCCTTTAAGTCTAATTTTAAGTTTATTCAAATCTAATTCCCCTTCGAATACAATAAGACAAATGCCGTCAATTTGTTCGCCATTTTTGTAGACTTTTTTATTGCCGTTCAAAGAGATATCAAACTCTTGTAATTGAATTCTTCCCATTGAAAGCGAAACTCATAAAAACCAAAGACTCAGTTCTGTATTACTTATATTCCATTGAAAACTGAGGAACAAAAAATGTTAACTTTTGTTTGACTGCCTCTCCTCTCCTCTCAGGCCTTAATAACCAATAAATGAGAGAATATTTTGTATATTATATAACACAACGATTATATTAAAGAGGCTTTTCTTCCCTTTTCTTTTGCAACGAAAGAAAATTAGTGTTTCATATAAATGAGTCCTCGAAAACACATCTTTCTATTCGATGCTATAAAATACTAAAACCTTGTCTTCAATGTCTTTATTCCTATTTTCTTATTTAGTATCATTTATATTAATGTCTATTATAGAGAGAAAAGGCTTCATTTGTCGTGTGCTCAGCGCCTATTATTATAATAACACTTAATATTAATAATTACGATAAAAGAAATTGAATTTAAATTAGAATTAACGCATAAATTATATTTTGTTTTGTTTTTCTTTAGAGACAAATCCTTTTAAAAACATTAAAAAACTAAATAAATATTTTAATTTATTTCTACTAAATTTCTGTACAAAAATATCTATTTTTTTCTTTATTTGATTAATAACTTTAATTATCTCTTATATTATGAAATAAAAGATGGGATTTTAGTGACTAAATCATCCTTGCTTAAACTAATAAGTATAAGGGAAAATCATCGTTTCATGTAATACCTATTAACTCTAATATAAAAAAACCGATAAATCCTGTTATTAAATATAGCAAGATGATGGATGAGTATCTCTTTTCTAGTTTAATTGCTCAATTATCTTAATTATCTGAATGCAATTAAAGCAATTTTGGACTTTTATCAAGAATATTATGGAAAGTAGTTTTCAAATTATTCCAAAAGAGGGGACTCTTTTCGGGGATTAAACTCTGATTATTTATTTCAACTGAAAGCCGCTGAGAGGCAGTCCTTTCAGTTATGCAAACTTTTAAAGATTACCTGAAATTGTTCTTTTTTATCTAGGTAACAATACATCGCATCGTTGAAACTGACTTAAATACACACTTGTTTTGCATACAATTAAATAGGAATTGATTTTTATTTTACTCAAATGTTGTAAAAGAAAAACACTACTAATGTTTTAATTAACATAATTTTAAAGATATTTCTTACAGTTTATATGAATTTATACAAAGTATGCACTTATAGTCAATTTCAACGACTTTTCAGTGAAAGTACACAAACGTCACATCACTTGAGTGAATCCCACATAAAGGAAATGTTAATGTCTTAATCTAGAGGTTTAATGCTTTAAACATTAATTTAACCTTTTAACTTTTAGTTAATTAAGGAAAGACAAAAGTTTCTATTAATTAATATAAATCTCCATGGTAATATTAGTTGAAACATTAGCTCAAATTTTATTTGAAAATTGATAGACAGTATTCAATACATTAGAGATTTGAAATTATTCTTGTAATATGAATAATTTCACCTCGTTAATAATGAAATAAAATTTAATATTGCATTCCTTATAATTGAGTTTTCAATTCCTTCAGAGTTTCAAAAAATATATACAAATTTTGTGCTCAAATTTCATTCGAAAATTAGTGCCAAATGTTAGACAAAATTAACATTTTTGTCCTCATTTCGAAAGAATTTAATAATGAACTAGGTAAATATTATTAATCATATTATTTTAAAATTCAAAATTGTAAACATTTTAATGTTAAAATTGAGATGAAGGCTACCTAGATCAGTTTAACAAACCGTCGATTAATTTTTAATCTCGTTTCTACATGTTAAATTAACCTGAGTATTTCACCAAGATTAAATTTCTAAATTATAAATAAGTTTCTTCAGTTAATAATTAAATTGTAGTAAAAATTTGATATTAAAACCAATAATATATTATCAGGGATGGCGAAAAGACCGAGTCCTAGGGGGGGGGGTATTTTGAAAATTTTGCCTTCTAGGGGGGTATTCCGGAATACCCCTTTCGCCATCCCTGATATTATTGACTAACAATTAAAGCCAATCCGTTTACTCTGAAACTAGAGATAGTGAGACCGTAAAACTCACCACAAATGATGTCTATTACTTGAAGAGAAGCCGCTTCGTATACTCTGCGTATAATTCGTTAGATGTTATACTTTAACATCATTTCTGGTAAGTTTTATGGTCAGTTTCAGAGTAAACTGATTGGCTGTAGTCGATTCCCACAACAAATGCTTCAGTTATTAAAGTTATCAATTGATTAGTTTTAAGGGAAAAGTGAAACGAATCTCATATAAGACGAGTCAGTTCTCATTCAAAACTGTGTTCTAAACGTTTAATAAAATAATATCTGATTAAAAGTATAGCAATGAATCATCTTTTGATTGAAAAATTATTTCTGAATAAATTTAAACAAAAAACGGATTAAAAACGAGAGCACCAGATATTCATATTTTATGGTCTAATTAATAGTCAATTTCATATTCTGGTCAAATGTCCAGGAACATATTAAGGGACTCTAATTTGTGAATATTTTATTAAAAGTGTATTTGCTTGCGTGAGAACGATCTAGGTCTTTTTAAGAGAAGAAGACTTCAGAGAAATGCATATTTATTTGTAATGACGATCGGAAGGTCGAGGTGAAGGTCTATCGTATAGGGGATGTCGAGCGTCACGTGAAGGAAATATTTCACTGATATGAGGTTCCCCTTCATTGTAAGGGCAGCGCTTTCGGGTACTGTTATCTGAAGGGTGTCTTCTTTTTTGAATCCGGCGCTAACCATTCGGCCAATACTCGGCTCCGATAACAGTGTTTCGATAGACTTGGGTTTGTCGCCATACATAAGTATCTGAGTCTGGTATAGGGTTGCCCTCGGAGTCACACTGACAGTCGACGAATTGTCAACACAACAGTTTATTTCAATCGATTCGCCTAAACATCAATCAATTTTTAAGTTATGAATGCAACACACAGGGAAAGGGAGAGAGAGAGAGAGAGAGCTCTTTTGAAAGTAAAATTTAAATGTCAACTAGGCACCTATTGTTGAAAATATGTTTTGTTTGCTGACATTTAAGTCAAATTTGAATAATAAATGTGAAAAGAGAAGAGAAGAGAAGGAATACCTGATTCGGGAGAAACAGTGAAATATTGAGCGGAAAAAAATTATAGAAATTTTTCTCTTTTTAGCTGAAAATCTAACGACAAAAACATTTAATTTAGAAGTCACTCAACTGAAAGTACTTTTCCTATACTTAAATGCAATATTAAGATATTGAGGGCTAATCTTTTAGAGATCTGATACAACACTTAGAATAAGAGAACTCATTATAAGACAAAAGAGTCATTCAATTTATCAAACAGTTGTGAGCATTGAAAGGGATGATTGAATTAAACAAAAAGTCAATTAAGTTAAAGTGTGTGCAAAAGAGACCTGGTAAATATCCTTTCTTATTTAGATGAGTGGAGAGGTATACTTTTCCAGAACCCAGACATAGTATTCCCAGGTCTTTCTCAGTGCTGCCACTGACATATACCTGTAAATCAAGTGATATAAGTAATTATGTAAACTTAATTCAGTGTTTGGTAACCAAATAAGGCATTAAAGCAAATGAGTCACTCATACATCACTCACAGTATGAGTTAAACCATATTCACAAAAATTATTCAAATAATGATTTTTGGTTTCGACAGAAGTCGAGTGCAGTCGACAACATATTCTAATCACATATTCATATGACATGAAGTGCTTCTCAATCGCTGATAAATAATGTATTTACACAAAAACAGAATCTCTAAGAATCCAATCAAAGAATATTCTCTACAAAAGGATTGAATCCCAGAATTTCTTTCATAAGAATACGGGTTTTATAAGACTTTTCTCAGCAAAAAATTAGACAATAGTTTGATATTTAGTCAGAAGACTAACTCATGGCTCGGTTTGCGTGATCTCAGCACTTATTTCTAATAGAAAAGGACCTGTGCTTTATTGAACTTCAAAAAAAACTTGTGCCAAATACGGTTTGTTTGAATACATTGGTGTGCAATGGACCATGCTCAAGGGTGCTTATTAAAAAATATACTGGTCTATATATTCTATTCAAATGATATACCAGAGGCTAAACTCAATCAATAGTTCTGTATATTTCGTGCAGCACTATTTGCTAAGACTACCTTGGTTATGACTCTAACTTAGATTTTTCACTACACTTTTGTTACATTTGGTAGAAGTGAATAAAATGAGAGTAACTCACGCGAAGGTTATCCCTTACGGGTGCCTCCACTTGTATTTCACAGCCGGACCTATGGATGTGGTCGTGTTCTCCAATTATGTATTCTATGAAATAACAGATACAGCCGTATATACTCTCAAAAGACGATGGAATCCCACTGTAATTGAGAACAGAATAAAGTGAAAACTTTTGTCAATTCTTTTTATGAGATGTGTTTATGGGTTTTGCGAAAAACTTGGTTTCAACGGCAAAATGAGTGCCTTTTGTTGTTATTATTCGGGGATTTGCTTCGGAAGAATAATCAGTGAAATGGAGAGAGAATAAGACCAACAAATTTGTAGATCTGACCAAAGCCTCAGAGGAAAGTCATTGCGACAAATAAATGGCAGTTTTACCGTTAATTTCATAGCAATTATCGCTTTTATTATATAAAAGACATTCATTTCTCTTTCAGTTAATTAAATGAAAATATAATCAATATTTCGATTTTCCCTGAATTGACATTTTTTTAGATTTATTTCCGCCCACTTATGCTTTTAAATGTCAATTCAACTTAAAACAGGTATAATTCACTGAATTATCAAGAAATGAATAAACATGTGATATATTCCTGGCTAACTTATAATCAAAGATATGCTAAACCTATGGTTAGAGTTAATTATAAAATCAATGAATTACTTCTATAAAAGTAATTCTTTGAATAATTTAATCAAATATATTGAATGCTTCTGACAATTGTTTCAATGTCTGAATGCAATCCAATGATTAAATGTAAGTAAATGTATTTCAATCAATAAATTTAGTTAAACACAGTTTAGAGTATCGCTTTAATTATTGACATTTCATAATGTTTTCCATTAAAATAGAGATTACATTTTGTATCTCAAGTCAATTAACAAGAACAATCAATAAGTTGCTACCGATTTGACATTTAACTGATATTTTGCATCAATTCTTATACAGTATGGTCCATAAATGCTTATACCATCAAAGAGAGGGCACAGTACAAAATATAATGATAAAGGATTGCAAGTTGTTGTGCTATCTTATCGGTTGCGTATAAGCATTTATGAACCACCCTGTATAATTTGATATAAATTAAAATCTGCATAAAATCCCATTAAAAAAGGGTTAATGTTATGAATATTTGGCAAACAATCCATTATTTTTAACACAATTTGTATTATATTATATTAATATATGAGTCGTTAGTCTAAACTTTTTATTTTAGTATTGATCTGTGCTTTACGTGATTTCATTTGAAAGCAGCAAATTTTCAGATCATATGACAAACGTTTTTCCAAAATCAATGTGACATTTAATATAACGATATAGTCCCTTGCTTATATTGCCTTCGTTAATAAAAATATACTTTTAAAATGCAAATATAATTGAATGAAATGTTGACATACATTAAAATTGAAGAAATCATATCTTGGAATAAATGAAATTTGAATTTTCAATTTCAATGATTAAAAAACTTATTTAATAATTTTTTTTCCAAATATTACTTATAATAAAAAATTAATGAATAAAATCTTTTTTTGATTAAATCTCAGGGAATACCACTTTTTGTGACATTATATTAATCAAATGAAAGTCAGAGCGAACTCCACTCGAAGAGGTGTTTCCGACATAATGTCAATTCAATTGTCGGACAACTAATTTGATTAATTGATTTCGACATTAAAGTCAAACAATAATTCAATGAAATCTAAATATAATCTCATATTTAATATTAAATAACGAGTCATAAGTTATTACTTCAGATAAAACAAGTGATGCGTTAATCACTCTATAATTCAGAAAAATGTAATTTACTTTTGTATTATAGATGAGCAAAATATTAACAAGTTCAAATATTATTAATATATAAACAAGGAAATATTCTGGATCACAGAATTTCATTAAAGTGAATATATTATAGCTAAGATCTGCGCATAATCATATTAAAGACTAAAAATACCATGGTTTAAATATTTGAAAGCTGCTTTTAAAAAGCTTTCAAAAAGAAAGATATATTATAAACTCTAGCAAGATTATTAGCAACGTATATTTTAATGAAAAAATGCAAATAAAATTCAATTAATGAATAAATTCATATAAAAATAAGAAATTTTACAATCGATTTATTTAACCCATCAATTCTGAACATTGATAATTACCTTGCTAAAATTAAAAATTTATCTTTCTTTTTAAAAGCTTCTTAAAAGCACCTATCAACTATTATTTTGACCATGTTTTTTAATCTTTAAAATGGTCACATGCACACTTTGATATAAGATTCGGAGTAAGAATTTCCTACAGAAACTAACCATGCTATTTTTTATGAGACTCCTTAATCACATCTATAATATTTCCTTATACTTGCTTGGTAAGCTTATAGTATATAAATGTCATATTTTTGACTTAACAACGCATTAGTTTTTAACTACTTAAAGGATATATCTAGGCAAATTTAGAGGAAAATTAATCTTTTGAAGAGGAAGAATAGCTCTTTTAAAATTGATCAAGTAAAAATTTATTCTAAATTAATTGGCCCTAATCTCTATTCATAATCCTAGAATTCTAATCAATTTTTGTTTAACTAAAAACATATTAATTTTCCGAATATTTTGGAAAATTTCAATTAATTAAAAATGTAATCCTTATATAAAGTTAATAAGCTCAGAATATTTTTCAAATTGAACAAGATAACTTTCCAGCACTAATATTATTGATAGTTATATAATCTTTCAATTGATAGTGAATTTGTGTTTTCATAAAAATTTTGTTATCGGTTTCGATAAATGGCTTTTCAATGGAAGACTTAAACCAAGAAAAGAGTCCCGCCTTTCGAACCAATAGTTTTGTTGATTTAAGTGCAGACCAGAGGACAGAATTCCAGCGTATTATATATCGCGATATATTGAAATATCATGTTTTCCCAAATGCTATTTACAGATATTCTGTTCAGATTACATAAACCAGTGGTTAAATTAGTAATGAAGTGTCCATTGAAAGGGCAGCACCTGGTGATCAAACAATTGACACATCCGTCCATTTATTCAAATTTTCAAACAATAAGAAGCCATCATTTAATTAAATAATAAATATTTGGAACAAATGGAAAGTAATTTATATCTATTTTAGGACCAAAAAAAAGTAATTTCTCATTAATTGAGTTACAAAACAAAACTGTTTTTCAAAAAACTGATGAATTAAATTGAGTTCAGTTTCTGTTGTGAAACCAATTCCCAATTCATTAAACTATTTCCGACTTTAGGATTCAGTGCTTTCAATCAAATGTGTACTGAATTGAAATAAAATTCAATGAAGTGATCGCTAATAATGATAGTATTGGCAGTCCTATAGTTTTTAGTGAATCGCACAGAATAACAGCTTGTTTTCAATAATTAGTGATAAGAAATGAAAGAGAATTTTAGTTTTGTTTTCATCTCATTTAATGATTGGCCTCTAATACTAAAAATAAAATAATTAGTTGAGATTCAGATCATATCTCTTTTCAATTACATTTAATATCAATGGTTTTTACTTATTTGAGCTTGCTCATATAATCATCATTTTACTCAAATTCTTTTTTAAAGGCAAAGGTTATGAACTTTCAAACTTTTATTGGCAGTTATGAGTCATAACCAACTATAGAATTTCTTATATGATAATTTATACTTGCTAAAAAGTACGTGTGAATTTTTTTTTGACATTTTATGCATTTTAATAATAAAGTTTAAAAGATTAGAAATTGCAAACGGAAAAAAGTACCTAAAAAAAGTACCTTTTATCTTATATTCCTAAATAACATTATCTAGTTCATTAAAA